>ML663574.1:1136605-1168558 GCA_007570785.1 Antilocapra americana
AAAAAAAAAAAAAAAAAGAGGGCCACGGGCGCCAGGATTTCAGGGCTGGCGGTGAAGGCCACGGAATGTTCCGCCCGCAGGACGTGGCCCAGTCTGGCCTCTGCTTTTCCTGGGTGCCTCCCTGTGTGCCATATCTACAAGGCTGCCCAGCCTCCAGGGCCAGCCTTCCGGAGCTGGGACATGAAGTCCAGGCCCACCAGTGGTCCCCAGCCTTTCACTACCAGGGGCCCATTTCATGGAAGACAGCTTTTTCATGGACTGGGGGCGGGAGGGGGAGGGATGGTTTCAGGACGATTCCAGGGCGTTATATTCATTGTGCAGTTTACGTCCACGGACTTCCCTGGCGGCTCAGACGGTAAAGGATCCACCTGCAGTGCAGGAGACGTAGGCTCCATCCCTGGGCCAGGAAGATCCCCAGGAGAAAGAAATGGCAACCCACTCCAGTGTTCTCACCTGGAGAATCCCAAGGACAGAGGAGCCTGGTGGGCTACAGTCCATGGGGTCGCAAAGAGTCAGACACGACTGAGTGACCGACACTGCCCCTTTATGTCTATTGTTACTAGGTCAGCTCCACCTCAGATTGTCAGTCATTAAATCCCCCAGCCCCACCCACTCCACTGAACCCACCTTCTAAGGAAGCAGACTGGGAGCGGAGATGGGGGCCCTTGACCAGGGCCACATGTTACTGTCACTTGGGGAGTTATCAAAACTTCAGAGAGTCCACCCCAAACCAGTTAGAAGCGAACCACCGGGGATGAGGTCCAGGTGAACGGAACAGGCAGCCAGGGCGCCCCGCGCTGAAGAAAGCCAGGCGCGTGGCAGCAACAGACTTGGGGGCTTGTGGACGGGTGACCCTGGGACTCAGGGTGAGCAGTGCCGGCAGCCAGAGGGTGGCCGCGCCAGGAGGTGAGTCACAGCTCCCATGGCTTCTGCGAGCAAAGCAACACCCCGCCAGGGAGCCCAAGGCGGGGGCGGGTCCAGAAAGCTCCCCCCAAGAGTTGGCCTGAGCAGAGCCAGGAACACACCTGCCAGCCTCCTCCAGCCCCAGGCTAGACGTCCAGGAGTGTCTCCAAAAGCAAATGTTTCTGTCAAGAGCGAAAATCAAAGACCCACCACTGAACTCCTTCCTGAGAAAGTTCTGGAAGCTCTGCCGACCCTTGGGGTCCCGGATCAGCTCGCTGAAGTTGAAGGCCCAGCGCTCCACCCGCATCTTGGTTGGGATGTCCACCCTGCAAGGACCACCGCATGTAAGTGCTCCAGAGGGCTGGGCTGTGCCAGGCGGCGACCTGCATGGGGCGAGGGGCTTCAGCCCCGCTAACCTCCACGCGTCCCCTCCCCCATCCCCACAGACAAGCCAAGTAACCCCTTGCTCGGAAAATGCAGCCTCAGACAAGTCCCCTGGGCCTGGGGTCAGGAGCTGGCTGCCAGGGCTGGGGCTGTGGGGCGGGGGTACACCCCCACAGGGAGGATGCCCCACTAACCCTTCAGGACAGACGGACATGCACGCCTCCTCCAAGGCCTGCAGAGGCGAGGGCCGGCCACCACACCAGACCCAGATTCAGGCCGCCTCTCTTATCCAAACCAGTCCATCCTAAAGGAAATCAGTCCTGAATATTCACTGGAAGGACTGATGCTGAAGCTGAAGCTCCAGTCCTTTGGCCACCTGATGTGAAGAACCAACTCATTGGAAAAGACCCTGATGCCGGGAAAGACTGAGGGCAGGAGGCAAAGGGGATGACAGAGGATGAGAGGACTGGATGGCATCACCAACTCGATGGACGTGAGTTTGAACAAACTCCAGGAGCTGGAGGGCAGGGAAGCCTGGTGTGCTGCGTTCATGGGGTGGCAGAGTCAGTCACGACTGAGCGACTGAAACCAACTCTTATTCGATACACTGGGAGAGACACAGGCTGAAGGAAACCCTCCTCATAACCAGAGCCCCCGGAAGATGGCTCCGCAGTCCTGGGCCCTGCAGCGGACCCCCGACCCCCACTAGCACACTCCCTGCCCCACCAGCTAACCACGGGGGCTACGTGGGGGAGGGAAGGGCTCCCCCAGGCCTGCTCTCCCGGCTGGGTCTGAGCCCAGGGTGCTCAGCACGCCTCAGGACGCCCCAGCCCTGCCACCTCCCACCGCCTCCCGCCCTCACCTCCCCCACTCCGCTCCTCCCACTCCAAACGGCCCTTCTTTCTTCCTCTGTCAGCCTGGCTTCCTCATCTGCAGCTCAGCCTTTGCCCCCTCTTCCAAACAGCAGATTTATGCAGCAACAACCCCTCAAATTTCACCAACAGCGAAGGAAGGAGTGGTGTGATTCCCCAAGGCAGGTTGAGGGCTCTGCCTTCCAGGAACGAGAATGGAAAGCCACAGATGACTGTTTGCTTTTCAAAAACAATCTCTGTATTGTTGAAACAAAGTTACCCTTTGGCCCAGCAGTTCCATTCCTAGGTACACACTCCAAGAAATGAGAAATATATGTCCCCATGAAAACCCGCCCACGAATGTTCCCAGCAGCATATTCTCAGCTGTTGGAAGGCACAGACAGGCTGACTGTCCATCAGCGATGAATGGATGGACAAAATGTGGTCTATCCATAAAGTTAAGATTTTTCATCCATAATTTGAGACTGAGTACTAACATCTGCTTCAACATGGATAAACTTTGAAGGCATCATACTAAGGGAAAAAAGCCAATCACAAAAGACCTCATATCGTACGATTCCATTTATGTGAACGCCCAGAAGAGGCAATCCAGAGAGACACAGTTTAGTGGCCGAGTAGGGCTGGAGGTATTTGGGGGATGCGGACTTGGGGTGACAGCCGAAGGGTGTGTGTGAGTTGCTCAGTCGTGGCCGACTCTCTGCAACCCGCGGACTGTAGCCCTCCAGGCTCCTCTGTCCATGGGATCCTCCAGGAAAGAAGACTGGAATGGATTGCCATTTCCTTCTCAGGGGATCTTCCCAACCCAGGGATCGAACCTGGGTCTCCTGCATTGCGGGTGGATTCTAAAGGGTAGCGGGTTTCTTATTTGGGTGATGAAAATATTTTTAAAAATTGACCTGTGGTAGTTGCATGATTCTACGAATACAGTCAAAACCACTGAGACGTACACTCTGAGTGGGTGAGTTCTATGACATGAAAATTATAACTCGAAAAGTTTTTTTTAGAAGAACACAGATATCTTGAATACATACAGTTTGGCATTTAAATCCCAGAACTGGGTGTCATCTGTTATCCAAGGATTGCTGGGGAGGCAGCCTGACATGATGGCGTCATTGGATGAAAACTGCTCGCTATACTTAACGATCCTCAAAAGCAAAAAAAAAACAGAGAAGTCATTTCCTAGAAGTTCAACACCCCAGAGGCCAGATCAACGTCCAGTCGGCTGACCAGCCTGCCCTCCCCCAACTCTGCCGTGTGGTTACATGCTCAGCATCGTCTTCTCAGAAAAACACTCTCCTAGTTTCGGGGTTGGCAGGCGCTTAACCATATCTGTCCTAGGCGTGGAACCAAACGGCGTCTCCCGATCCGGTTCCTTTGTGACTTCTCCGTACTTGGGTCATAAAATACGGCCTCTATATCCTTGATCATGAGTCTTCCTAATGCAAAGCTGACTCTGCACACATTCAAACAGGGGTCTTGGCACCATCTTGGAAGCACGAGGTCTCCATGGACTCAGTGAGGTTCTGTCACCACCCTGGGGTCCACCCCATGTCAAAGATGCCCGCATTTGGGAATTCAGACCCATTTTTCAACACTGTGGTTTCCCCAAGACAAACGCAGGCAAGCGCTAATTCCTTCTAGCTGGGTTAGACCTCCTGAATCAACACGTGTCCTGGGGTCTGGTAGTTTGGAAAAAACCTGCCAGGTCTTCACATTAAGGGTGGGCATTGCATCCATAATATACACACAGGGCGCCCGCCAGGAAGTCTGCCCACAGCTGCGAGAGACTGACAGAGCAGGAACCGTGCCCCAGAGACACAGCAGAGCCCTCGGTCCTCAGTCCCGAGTGGCACTCAAGGCCCTGGGCTCCACCGCCCACAAGACCTTCTTATTCCCATCAGACCTTTGCCGTGGAACAGCTGGAAGAAAGGGGGATGAACGTGTGCCCACAGGCCCAGACACTAATGGTGTCAAAATCACGGCAAAGAGGCTCCAAGTGGTGAATCTAAAAGACCCACAGCCTCCGCACCTCCTCTACTGGAGTGTCCATTTGGTTTCATAAAACTGACTTTCTGGAACAGGCCAGAGTAGTGACATCCCCTGGGAGACTGATCAAGACACCCTGAATGTTTGAGAGATCGAACATTAATGTCCAGTCTCTCCCAACTGGATTTTAACCAAAGGCTAACACCGAATGTCTAGCAGTACCGCCACACCACACCAGCTAGCCCGTGAACACTTCCCACTTTCCAATCCACAGACCATCTACCGCCTCACCGCCCCGCCCCGATGATTCCACTTTTGTCCCTTTCAGTCCTGGGGAATCTCAAGCCAACCACCACTTGTCAAGTCCTCATTGAGGCAGAAGTTCTGCCTGACGGCCCGCTGTGCAGCCTCAGCAAGAGCAACAGGTGAGAGACCTACCCTCCGAGAGACACGGACGACTTCACCGTGGACCTCATCAAGGCCTGCCGGTAATACATGATCTGGAAGAGACACAGTGGTCAGACCGCCCCGCCCGGCGCCCACACGTGACCCCGAAGCTGCTCCCCCATCCAAGCGCCCCGTTCTGCCCCCTCAATCCAGCCACCCCAGGGCCCCAGGGCTCAGGTCTGCAGCACACAGGGGACCCCAATTCCAAAGGAGCAGCCTTAACTCATCGTGCATTCGTCTCGGAAAAGACACCACCTGGGAAAATGAAAGTTCCAAACCGAGACAAAGGCTTAGCCTTTCCCCAGGTGCCTCAGACTCACAGCAGCAGACCTAACCTCACGGCCATCACCACCCAGGGCTCTGTCCTGGGCCCTGGGTAGAAGGTCTGCCCACTGGTTAGCCCGTCACCCCGGAAGGGTGCTGAGCTCCTCTGACTGTAAGAGCGGGAACCAGGGTGCGGACACCCACCGCGCGCCCCTCGGATCCGCACCTTCCGGGACGCTTCACATCCCGCATAGGGCTCAGCCCCCCGCGCATCTTACAGGAGATGCTTCGGTGGTCTGTGCTATCCATTACTTTGTAGACAATTGTCTGACCCTCACACATGGTTTTCATTTCATCGCTGAGTACCAAGCAGGAAGCCAAAGCACATATAATTTGCTAGAGGATTAAAAATCAGACTTCCCTGAAACTGGGAGGCTAATTACCTCTTTCCTGACAGAAACCACGGTCTGTTTCTGTAAAAACAAAGAAGCAAAAACCATTAAACAGACGTCATGAAATCATTAGAGTCTAAATACCCATTTGAAACATAACAACCCTTCCCCAAGAGGACACTGCCCATCTTTTTTTTAACTTAAAAGACAGAATTTCCCCATCACCACTTGTTCCACCCTATGCACGACTACTGGAGAATTAGATCAGCTGAGAGGTTTGGTGACAGAGGGGGTGCTTCGCCACTATAGCTTTATCCTACTCTCCTCAAAGCCAGGATGAACTGAGGACCGAGTTCAGGGTTGCGCCCAATCCACCACAGTGCCGACAGGATACCCGATGGGGGAACTAGCCACTTGACCAATACTCGGTGTTGCAGGGAAAAGCCGCGCCGCCAAAAATAGATCACACAGAGCCCAGCCTCCGCTGCGAGCTGAGTCCCAGAGCTGAGCCGAAACGCAGAAGCGCTCACACTGGGCTCCATCCTCAGCCTGGACTTTCACAGCAGAGGAAGGGCGACTCTGAGAGAAGCCCCTGGAAGCTCCCGGAAACCACTCAGCCCTGCCTCCTCCTGAACCTTCCTACCATCCGACATGCGTCCCTGGTACTTGTCTGCCCCATCCAACTCTTGGAGGCTGGGTACAGCTGCTGCTTCCGAATCCAGTTTTCCTAGCTTTGGTTGTGTCCAAGGACCGCCTGGTGTGACTCCTACACGTCAAGCTGAGCACCTCCATTCCTGGAGGCTAACACCCGTGCTGCTGAGTACGCGGGTACGCGTCCTTGGAAAGGCCCAAGGACGACACGATTTCCTTTAGCCAGCTAGTGATGTAAGTCCTGGGCCAGAGCCTGGTGACACGGAATGAAGGCGGGTCTGAGCTGGAACGTCCACATGAGAGTCTCCTTTCTACTTTGCATCATTAAATTGTTTTCATGTGATTGCTTTTCTCAGGGTGGGAAGCTAGGACAAGTGATCTCAGAAAGGCTACATGTGACTTCCCTAATGGTTCAGGGGTTAAGAATCCAGCTTCCAATGCAGGGGACATGGTTTCGATCGCTGGTCAGGGAACCAAGATCCCACGCGCCACAAGGCAACTGAGTCCCTGCCCCACGACTCCAGAGTCCGTGCGCTCCGGAGGCCGCGTGCCACAGCTGAGACTGGACAGAGTCAAAAGCAAAAGTAAATACTTGTTAACAAAGGAAGGCAACGCTCAGGGACACCTCTCTGACTTGACCCTCACCCCACACACGCTTCCTCCTTCATCACACTCATCACAACTGTAATCTGATGCTGAGTGTGCACCTCTGTCTCATCTGTGCACCCCTGCCAGGCACTACTGGGAACAGGAGGACCATGTTTATCTTCCTGAGCAAAACGTGTGGCACAAAGTAGACACTCACCACCAGACGCTCACTAAATAGCAGACAAGTGATCGCTGCTGTGTGCTTGGGGGCCGAGAAACATGGAGATGCATTTTAAGGTGAAGAGAATATTTTTCTGCTTAAAAAATTGAGAACACTCTCCAAATGAACCAAATAGTTTGGCAGTTACACTAATTATCTGTTCCTATGCTCTCCTAACGCATTTCAGGTAGAAAAGGACCCCAGGGTCAGGGTGGATTTGCATTCAAATCTAATATAATCAGATGCTTCTGTTCAAGTCCTGCAGAAGTGGATTAAGAAGAGTATCTACTGGTTTATGCCTTCCCCTCAGAACAGAAGCTGGACTTCTGTGTGATAATAATCACCTAGCTAGATACAAAGCAATTTACATCTCTCTGAGCCCCAAGACTTTAAGGGAAGGAGGTTTTATTATTCTAATCTTCAGCTGAGGAAATCAAGGCTCTGCCGGCTCCTGGTTGGTAGGTAACTGGCTGAACCAGCATTCAAACCCGGAAGTGATCTTGGCAAAGCGGGAAGTGGGGCTTCCCGGGTGGTCCCCTGGCTAAGACTGTGCTGCCACTGAAGGGAGCTCGGGTTCCACCCCTGGTCAGAGAGCTAAGACCCCACATGAAGCAGAGTGCTGCCGAGAGAAAACAAGGATGGCAACAGGAAAGGCTGAAAAAGGCTGTTAAAAAAGATCTGACACGTGATCCAGAACCAGGAAACGGTCTGTTCTCTGCACCTCTTCCTCTCTTGCCCTGAAGCCGAGGCATCCCGAATGGAACGCCCCTGTCCAACCCAGAGACACAATTTCACATAAAACAGGTAAAGAATGAGGGCCTGCTGCACAGCACAGGGAGCTCTACTCGACAGTCGCGTAGTGGCCTATACGCTAAAAGAATCTGAAACAGAGTAGATACATGTATATATATAACTGATGCACCTCGCTGTAAATCTGAAGCTAACACAATGTTGTAAATCAACTACACTCCAATAAAAATTAAAAACAAAAAACAAAGAAGAAGGCTGGAGCCCCCAAATGCAAGAGCAAGCACACACCTGACTCACTCACTAATCAACACTAACGACAGTAAAACACACTCCCAGCTAGAGGAAGAATAAGACCTGGGATCTAACACGCAGCCCGGTGACTAATTCACCATGCTGTATTCCATGCTTAGAAGCTGTGCAGAGCGTAGGTCTTAACGGCCACACAAAGCCGCAGTTCCGTCAGGGGCGCAGGTGCGAACTCACTGGTGGGACTCACTTTCCCATATCCATTCGCATCTAACCACCCACTGTACCCCTGAAGCCTGCACACGTTATAACACCGATAATACCTCAACAGGGCAGTTGTACTCGGGCTGTGCCCAGCGGGCAGTGTCTCAGACCCCCTCCCCCGGTGCCCAGGCCTCAGGACGAGCCACTGGCCCTGGCCCTGCGCGCCCACTGTGGGCAGATGCCGACAAGACACACAGTCCAGCCTGCCCACAGTCTCTGGGCCCCTGGGGGCCTTCGGGACACACCGCCGGCCACCTGCACACTCACCTCTAGTCCACGCAGCCTGGTCTGCCTTGGGCCTACTACCTGCTATTTCTGGGGCCACTATCTCGGTCTTCAGGGCGTTAAACTTCTTTATATTTTAATTTCCTTCCTGACTTTACTATCTTTTCAGGGCCCTGGGCTTGCTGTGGGCTTTCTGGCTCCCCCAGATTACTAGCGATCTCCTGGGAACCGGACTGCAGCGGGTTCCTTGGGGTCTAAGAGCCTGTCCACCTCCACCCTGGATCACCTGCGTGGACTAGGCGTTTACTTCTAACTTTAAAAACTGATGTCCAGCGTGGGGTGGAGGCAGGTCAAGAGGGGGTACTTGTACACGTACACCTGGTTCCTTCCCTGTGCAGCAGAAGTACAGCACTGTAAAGCTACCACACGCGTGCTCAGTCACTCGGTCGCGTCCGACACTTTGACAGCCCGTGGACTGCAGCCCGCCAGGCTCCTCTGTCCATGGGACGCTCCAGGCAAAAGCACTGGAGTGGGTTGCCATTTGCTTCTCCAGGGCATCTTCCAGACACAGGGATCAAAAGCACGTCCCTTATGTCTCCTGCATTGGCAGGCAGGTTCTTTACCGCTAGCGCCACCTGGGAAGCCCAACTATTAGAAAAACAAATTATCATTAAAAAAAAAAAACCCTCTGTCCATGGGACCTGCCGCCTCGAGGTTAACACACAGGGAGTCTCTGTCCTGTCTGGAGTGTGTGTGTCTTGGCAGTAGGGGAGAGCGTTCTGGACTTCTCTGAAAACACAGAGAGAATTTGACGGGATGGGGGTCATTAACAGTATCGACTTTCTGGGTCAGAAAGGTCAAAATCCTGGCTCTGTCACTTCTTGGCTGCCTGACTCTGGATAAGTTATCTGGCATCTGAAAGCCTCTGCTTTCTCATCTGTAAAGAGGGGTAGGAAAGGAGGAGTAAGTGACATAATCCGGAGTGGCTGGCGTGGGGCGGGACCCTATGCCCTGGCTGCTTCTGCCGAGAACACGCAGGTACCACATTGGCCCTGACCAGGAGGCAAATCAGGACATCCAGGCAATGCTGGGCACACAGTCACCCCAACAGAAGGATCTGCTGCTTACGTGAAATTCAAACTCAGCTGGGCTTCCTGTGTCTTATTTGCTAAGCCTCACAAATCTATCAATATGAGTATTACTATCAGTACAGAAAAGGCCACGCGTGCGTGCTCAATTGCTCAGTCACGTCCAACCCTCTGCAACTCTGTGGACCACAGCCCACCAGCCTCCTCTGCCCAAGGGATTCTCCCAGCAAGAACACTGGAGTGGGCTGCCATTTCCTCCTCCAGGGGATCTTCCCGACCCAGGGATCGAACCCGCATCTCCTGCACTGGCAGGCGGGTTCTTCCCCGCTGAGCCACCAGGGAAGCAGAAAACGTCGTAAGAGACATTTAATCAAACTGCAATTATTAAAAAGCACTGGACTGGGTTGCCATTTCCTTCTCCGGGGGATCTCTCCAATCCAGGGATCGAACCCCAATCCAGGGATCGAACCCGGGTGTCCCGCATCGCAGGCAGACTCCTTACCATCTGAGCCACCAGGGAATCCCATTAAAAAGTACACACACTCACATTTCTAAGCAATTCTGAGAACACCGTCTCATGGTAAGACTAGAAAGGAAGACGTCTTGCACCCTGGAAGGCACGCACAAGCCCCGCTGGCCCTCCTGGGGTGAAGTCACCTCTTTATCCCTCAGCCCAGGGAGGACACTGTTACAGGAGGAGCCCTCCACCCAAGGAATCTTGGCATTCTCTGCATTCCTGGGACTCTGACTTGGGATTTTTCAGAGTTGCCCAAATAGGGACACGTCCAGAGCCTGTTTGCACATAGCCCTGCGGCCAGCATGCCGGCCCTGAGACCCAGACGCAGGTGCAGACGATGGTCACAGGGCAGGAGGGCTCAAGGTCGTTCCCTGGGCTGACGGGGGCAGAGGCTGGGTGACCCGGGTGGGGCTGAGCAGGGACTCTGGGGTCAGACGATCGGGCAGGTATCTGTGCAGACACAGAGGTGAGGGCCGGGCTAGACGCAGGGTGAAATGTAAGGTGGGGAGGATCCCAGGGACTCCGGGAACATGGGCCTTGAGAGCAGAGGAAGAGTCAAAAGCAAGAAACCAGGAAATCCGAGAGCTGAAGCAGTTAACACAAAGCGGACAGGAAAAGGGGGCAGCCACCCGTACAAGGAGACGAGAATGCAAGGCTGTGAGCATCGGAGGAAGTCCTCATTCCGCAGTGTCCTTCCCAATGGGGACGGGACTGACTGCACAGCTTCCATGGGACCAGGGATCTGGAGAAGGTTCTAGAAAAGCAGAGCATCAAGGCAAGTGCGGGCCTGCTGAGCGTAGAGCTGGAGGCCTGAGCACAGATCCCGCCATGAAGGGGGCCCCAGGCGCAGGCCCACAGGGTGCGGCTAGGGATGGGGAGGCGGTACCCGGAGGAGCAGGGGCTACAGAACCGGAACCCACACGCCCCCTGGCTGGCCCGGCCTGAGCAGATGGCTCAGTCTCTCTGCAAAATGGAACTGGTGTGACCTCTCTCACCACACTGCTGGAAGAAGAGAATAAACTCCAGCAAAGTCTCCAGAGCTGCGTAGCGGACATCGGGACATGTCAGCAGGACCCTGAGGGGACTTGGGGCCCATCAGCTCACACCCGGCTTCCCAGCCCCAAGAACGTGTCCGGGACAGGCCACCCATCCTCAACTGTGAACACAAACGCCAAAGCTTCCGCATCAGGAGCCTCTAGCTGAGTCTGCGTGGAGGATGGCGGGGGCGAGGCACCCAGGGAGGCCCTGGCCACCGCTGGTCACACAGGAGCCTCAGGAAGACCGCTGTCTCTCCCCGGCTGGTGGGGACCCCTAGGGTGAGGGGGTCGCTCGCAAAGGCTCCTGGCCAGGGCTCTGCGGGGCGGAGCGTGTGACCGTAGGGCCACGTCTCTGCCCTCCCCAGAAGGCCGGAGTGGGCACTCGTGTGAGCGGTGGTGGTCTCCGCAGTCGTCCACGGGGCCAGGCAGGGCGGTGGGCGTGTGCCTGCCTCCCCCGCCAACAGTCAGGGCAGAAGGGTAAGAAGAGACAAGGATGAAGGGGGAAGCCTGGGGTGAGGGAGAGCCCCCAGATAGGGCCGAGGGTCTCTAGGCCCCACAGATTCTCTCTCCAGCAGCAGAGAGATGGTCGTAACAACAGTGAGCGCGGCTGTGTCCAGCGTCCCCACATGCCGATCCCACTTCAGACACTTTGCATAAATGACCTCGCTCAGCCCCTGAAGGAGGCACTACCCTTATTCCCATTTTACAGATGAGGAAACTGAGGCTTTGAGCTCGAGAGCTTGCCTGAGCTGCAGCTGGTCCAAGATCACACCACTACAGAAGTGGGGAGCGGGCCTCACCCTGATGTCAGAGCGCCCCGCCAGCACTGGCCCTTGTCACAGAAGGATCTGGAGACCCTGCTGGAGCCCAGGGGGAGGGCCGGCCCCTGGCACCACTGCCCACAGCTGGGTGGGGGCGAGCCACCACTCTGCCGGGGAAACAAGTGCTCTCTGAGATAAAGGGCCCCCCACCCACCAGGGCACCGGCACCAAGAGGACCCACTCCCCGGGTCACCCTGCTCCGGCCGGCCCCTCCCAGGGCTGGGCGCCCCGGCGGCCACCAGCCAAAGGCACAGCGTCCCCCGGGCCCCAGACACCTGCCAGCCCCAGCCTCTTTCCTCTCTCCACAGTGTTTACAGTTCTTGGGTCACTGCCTCCATTTAAGGAAAAGAGGTCTTTCCAAGAATTTACAAATTGTCAGAAACGAGCCGTCTTCAAACCAGCATCGCGAGGCAGTCTCTGAAGTGAGGTGGAAATGGACACCCAGCCCCGGGACACGCTGTCCGCTCCCTGCGTCCCTCCTCTCGGGCCAGACAAGCAGGGACACTGGGGCCCGCTGCGGGGGTCACACACACACCGGCCCCGGCGGAGGGCTGGGGGCCCTGGTCCCGGGGGATGGCCGGGAGGGGCCCGTGCGCAGGAGAATGACAAGTCTTTGCTCTTCTTAAGGCGCCAGGGCGGCCCGAGTGCAGACGGAGGAGGGGAGCTGGTGGGAAAGAGACAGAGAGACAGTGGGTGCGCGGCCGCGACACGCCGTCCCCAGGGCCCCCGCCCCACCCCACCCTGCGCCCCTGCCCTGCCCAAGCACCCCCACCCCACGCCTCCAGCCCCCCACCCCTGGCACCGTGGCCACAGCCTCACCCAGCCTCAGCTTGGGCTCCGGGCTGAGCACATCGCCTGCCTCTGCCCAGGAAGGGGCCCTGAGGACCCTGCCTCAGCCAGGAGGGGCTGGCCACCCCCCCTGGGGAGTCGCCCCACAGAGCACTCCCAGGAAGCCGCTCACTCAACACCTCAGCCATCCTGCCAGGGCCGGAGCCAGAGGGTCCAGCTCTGCCACATACACACAATACCCATACATGCACACAGAGACACACACATACACACAGAGACACACACACGCCATCCACACACACGTACACATATACCACATACACACAATACACATACATGTATATATACACACAACACAGAGGGACACACAACACACACACAATACACACAGAGACATACACACGCCGTCCACACACACGTACACATATACCACATACACACAGGGACACACAACACACACACAATACACACAGAGACATACACACGCCGTCCACACACACGTACACATATACCACATACACACAATACACATACATGTATATATACACACAACACGGAGGGACACACAACACACACACATGCACACAGAGACACACACATATAACACACATGCATACGCACCAAGACACACATACACACCCATGTACACACCACACACACAGATACACATACAATACACATGTACACATACACAAACACATCCATACAAGCCACACCCAACACACACACACATGCACACACACAGTGGCACGTATACATACATACACACATAATACACACAGAGACACATGTGCACATATGAGGCAAACACACATGCACACACGCGTACACACAGAAAATACACAGACACACACAAGGACATGCATGCACACATGCCACACACACAGACACAAACACAGTACACAGGCACACACAGTACACACACGTGTGCGGGTGCAGCTGGTCAGACGGAGTGACGGGACGGGCCTCCCCGCCACACCCCCTCCTCCACACCACACAGGTTTCCAGAGCTGCCAGTCACCCATAAAAAGAGCAAATCTCCAGCCCTGTTCAGTATTTTCTTTGATGAATCTGTTTCCATGGCAACCAAGCCTGGGCAGTTATCTGTCACCTGACGCAGGGAATGTGGAAAGGCCGCAGGGAATGTGGAAAGGCCGCGGACGGTGCCAAACACATATCTAGGGAGGGGGCTCTGCATCAGGGACACGGGGCCCAGCGGAGTCCCCGGGGCGGTCCTCTGGGTACGGATGCCCTCCGTGCGGACTCCACCCAACGCCTGTACGCACTGATGGGGCTCCCCACAGCCATCCGGAGTCCCAGGTTCCCGTGGGTTAAGAATACCAGTCAGACCTCCTGCCAGCATTTCCAGGCACCACTGAGGCTTACAGGTGACACACGAGGCCAGCGAGGCCCCTGGCTGCTTGTTGCCAAAGACAGCGGTGGACAGAAAGAAAGGGAGCCGTCCAAAGCTAGTTTAAGTGGTGACAGGCTGGTTTACTGGGATCTGTGTTCTCAGCCTGGACAGTCTTGGCCCCCAAGGCCACCAGATGACATCTGGAGACATTCCTGAGGCATCAGGGAGATGCTTGGAACTACAGATATGCAGCGGGGAAACCCAGGGCTGCTGTGGATCACCCTACAAGGCACGGGACAGCCCCACAGAAATATCTGCCCCAAATAACTGCGCCATGCCTGGGAAACCCTAATCGGGGTGCCCTGTTTCAGCAGCTTCTGAACCACGTTTCCTTAAATAAAAACCCATCAGAGGAAACTGTTCATCATCAGTGGTGGCCTATTGGGGAAAGGGGTCTTCCAAAATAAAAGCAAAGACCCCACCTGACTGAGACGCAAAAGGAAGTGGAGAGACCAGATCCTGTCGTGTGGATTAAGGTTTAAACCCAAAGCTGATTCAAGGGTTGTGAGCCTGGGGCCTATTGTCTTTGAGGGGGAAGGGAATTGGTGGAAATGGCCTGCAAAATGCCTGGCTGTGCCTCTCTGGCTGAAATGGGCGGATACGTTTCATGAGATTTTCAAAGAGGGACGTGATTCAGGAGTCTGAAAACCAGCCACTAGACCCCTCTGCCCTGGCCTGCCCATGCCCACTCTCTTGACCAGAACCCCTGTCCTGGCCTCCCCTCTGACACCGCAGAGCGCAGGCCTCCTCTCCCTGGCCGTCCCAGAGCAGACAGACACGCGGACACCTCCCAAGCCTAAGACCCCCGACCCAGGCCCCGCCCGACGCACGCAGCAGAGACTGACCTGGTTTACCTGGTCTTCATTTGGATTAGTCACTCGGTCCAGGCCATAGTCCAACACGTTGTTCACTCCTGGCTGAATGAGGAAAAACAGCAATGTGAGGACCACTGCGGGGAGGGCCTCCAGCTTCTGGTTACCTTTAGATTCTGGCCAAGCTGCCCTCGTGAGACCGAGCCGAGGATTACAGCCCGGGCTGTGGGAGCTGCAGGGGTGTGTGAGGTTCCCCAGGTCGGGCTGTGGGGAGCTGCAGGGGTGTGTGAGGTTCCCCAGGCCGGGCTGTGGGGAGCTGCAGGGGTGTGTGAGGTTCCCCAGGCCGGGGTGGGGGGTCTTCCACCACCACAGCATGCTCAGAGGAAGGGAGGGAGGGTGGCTGGATGGCTGGATGGGTGGTGGCTGTTGCTCAGTCACGAAGTCGTGTCCGACTCTGTGACCCGTGGACTGCAGCACGCCAGGCTCTTCTGTCATCCACTATCTCCCAGAGTTTGCGCAGACGCATGTCCACTGAGTCAGTGATGCTATCTAACCATCTCATCCTCTGCCACCCTCTTCTCCTTCTGCCTTTAATCTTTCCCATCATCAGGGTCTTTTCTAGTGAGTCGGCTCTTTGCATCAGGTGGCCAAAATATTGGAGCTTCAGTTTCAGTCCTTCCAATGAATATTCATGGTTAATTTCCTTTGGGATGGACTGGTTTGATGTCCTTGCAGTCCAAGGGACTGGGTGGCCAGATGGATAAATAAATGGATGGGTGGATGGACGGAAGGATGGGTGGCTAAACAGCACACAGACTGGATCGGAGCTCACTGCAACCAGCACAGGCGCCCCAACTGCCCCGCTCCATGCCTCACTGCTCTGGAGAATCCGGGCTTCAGCCAAGCACCCAGAAGTTCTGAGCTGGATTCTGCCGTCTCCCGGCTGGGGGAGGATCTTGGAAACGACTTCTCCTCTCTGCACTAAGAACCAGAGATGACCCATCTTGTCTGTCTGGTTCTTGCGAGGCTCTACATGATGGAAGCTCACAGCAGAGGGTTGCTGTCACCAGGCAAGGCCTCGTGTTCACCCTAAGAGCCCGGCGTTGATGCCTGGCCCAGAGCTGGTGTCCGGCTCTGCCGCCTCCACCAGGCCGCCGCCTCCCCGGCCAGTCCTGCTCGAGCTCTGAGCTCCTTCGGGCCAGCAATTCAGGTCTTTCACTTCCTCTGTTTGTTTGATGCAGGCAGCCATCTAGGACCCCCCATCCCAGGGAGATGGAAAACAGTCTTACACTCTCACAGACACACACTTGACCCACACTCTGATGCAGTTTCTGGGACCCCAGAGGCAGCTGGAATGGAGAGCCCTCAGAGCTGACGTCAGCACACAGGAAACAGGGGTGGCGGTGGCCTGGCGGCCCTTGGCAGACGGGGAGCCGCGCAGCTGCGAGCAGCCCAGGGTGGAGGCTCTCGGTGAGAGTTGGGTTTATGGTTGGAACCAAGGCCGTCAAGTTCAGCACTCATTCCAGCAACCGCCTGACTTCGAGTGTACACGCTAGAGCCACCTGCGGCCCCAGACCATCCTCCAGGTCCCCGTGGCCCACGTGTCAGCAAACATATCCCGAGGAGACGCAGACATCACCTGTGGCGTGGCGGCAAGGCACGCAAAGCCCCAAGATGACTTTTCTAAGGGAGCCGTTTCTCCTGTTTGTTCACACAATGAACGGTCGTCCGCATGGCACCCAGATCTGAACTGTGCTCCATTTGGATAAAACACGCGAGAGGAACGTGGCTTCCCTTCCTGCAGGATGCTCCCGCCTCCCTGAGCCCATCGCCCCTCACCACACCCCGCACACTGCGCTCTCATGTCGGCGAGAGTGCAGCTCACCTGTGGCGGTGGTTTGGACTTGGGGCTCCTTGAGCTGAGAGCCGGGCCCGCCCGGGCTGCACCTTCCCTGCAGCAGCGTGCAGACAGAGGAGGGCTCCCGTTCCAGCACTGCCCAGGGCCTCGGCACCTCCCTGGGCCCGGATCTCCCCTCTGAAGGGCGGGGACCGTGACGCCCCTACATCTCAGCATCAGCAGGTCCAGGGGGCCCGCGGTCAGGGCTCAGCAGCCTTCAGCTGCCATCCCACAGCCAGTGCCCAGGTCCTCGACTGGCCCAGACTCAGGGCCCGGGAAGGCTTCACGGACTCGTGAGCAGACAAGTGAGCAGGGGCGAAGGGCTCGTGATGCGGTGGGTGGCCGAACGCTGGTCTTAGCAGCTGGCTTCCTGCCCACTGCGGACAGCGGGCGGGGCTCCCGGAGACCGGCTGCACCTGGGTCAGTCAGATCGCTCAATCCCCAGCCGAGACAGACTTTAAAGCGGATGTTCCTCAAGCAAGACGCGGCCCCCATCCCGACGCTCCAGGCCAGCAAGAGGCTGAGTTTTAAGGAAGTCGGGGAGGGGAGACTCAGGGACACCCTGGTCTCATCCCCAACTCCCAGTCCAGTTCCATGGAGTGGGGCAGCAGGGACGGGGCCGGGGTGCGAGAGCAGCTCCGTGTCTGCTCGCGCGTGCTCGCTTCTGCTCGAGTCTGCTCTTTCACATTAGGCCTGTTCTGAACGCGGCTCCCCAGGGCCCCCCACAAGGGGACAGGGGCCTCTGAGCAGCAATCACGAGACGCTCTCACGATCGAGGAGGCGACAAAGGCCTCGCACATCCAGTGACACCACACGACACCGTCGTGGGAGGCAGAGCTCTCCAGGAGGGAGGGCCGGGCCTCGCGGCCCTCACGGGGAGTCAGCACCAGCCCTGGGGCTCTGCTCCCTCATCTGCAAAATGGGACTGATGACAGCGCCTCAACAGAGGCCACGAGGTGAGGTAAAAGTGCGCACAGGGACGTCCCCGGCGGTCCAGTGGCCAAGGCTCCGTGCTCCCAATGCAGGGGCCCGGCTTCCACCCTCGGTCAGGGAGCTGGGTCCCACATGCCGCAACTACAGATCGTGTGCCACAGCGAGGACCTGAGACAGGCAAAACAATCTTTTTCTGAAGGAGAAAGAAATTGCAGAGTAAGGCTTAGCATGGCGCCCAGGCCAGCATGGCGTCCACACCAACTCCTTCACACGTGAACACCTTATGGGCTGTCTGTTCTGAATCCAGAAAGTAAATGAGCGAAACACCCAAACCCTGATGGGCTGCAGGTTCAAACAATCCCGGAGCCTGGACACCATGGGAGATGCAGGTCACCCTGGTTCTGAGAACTTGGTTCCCGGTCAGGCATGAAAATTAAAGGAGGAAGAGGAGGAACTCTGTTCTGAACACTTGACTTCTCCGAATCCCTTCACAGAGCTCGGGGTCTGACGCAGGCGTGAACAGAGACAGCAGTGTTCCCTGTGGCGGGCACAGCCTCTGCTGTGCGCTGGGGGACGAGGCCGGGCTTCCCGGTGACAAGCTGACAGGTCACATGGCCTTCACGGCCAGTCTCTGTCGGCCACTTACCATCCCCGAGCCCAGCACTCGAAACCACGAGGCTGTGCACAGGCTCACCCCGCCTCCTCCTGTCCCCGGGACCGGATCCAGACAAGGAAAGGGAGAGGCGGCTAGGGAACGCCATGGCGCGGCCACAGCAGGGCGACTCCGGTTCCTGCAGCGTGGGACTGCTTCTGCCTTGGGGCCTGGGTTCTAGTTCTTTCTTCTTATTATTTTTTGGCCGTACCATGCAATGCGTGGGATCTGAGTTCCCCCACAAGGGATTGAACCTAAGCCCCTGTACTGGGAGCAGAGTCTTAACAACTGAACCCCCAGAGAAGTGCAGTTTTTTCTTCTTATATTCTTTTCCCAAGGCATCCAGTCCCAGCCCTCACACAAGACAGACTCATCCGGTCCCTCCGTTAGGGAAGTTCGCTCCATCCTGAGACCAACGGACGGGCCGCGGGCAGATTCCATCCAGACAGTCAACCTTCTCTTCCAGCCAGAGGGCCCCGGGTGCGAGCCGACACTGCAGATTCAGTCCAGCCCCAGACAGACGAGCTACACGGCAGAGGGGAGTAAGGGTGGGGCGGGCGGGCGTAAGGCGAGGCGGGTGAGCCAGGAGGGTGGTACTCACGGGGCACCGGTGCACCAGCCAGTATGCCTTCTCCTGGCAGTCCAGTGCGTACCTGTCCGCTTTGTTCCGCTCCTTCCCGGCCCTGGAAAGCCACAAGCCACGCTGGAGGCCAGAAAGATGCTGCCTCTTTTGCTCACTGATGGACCCCCTTCCTGATAGACCCCCTTCCGGACCACTCTCCCGATCTGCCCAAATAAGATGCATTTGCCATAATAATAATGACGATGATGAAAACAGCAAACCTGGACACCACCCTGACGTGCTGAGTACCCTGCTCAATACTGCTGCACATACTGACTCACCGAATCCTCCCCGTGAGCAGTTCTCACCTTGCAGCCCGAGGACTGAAGCAGAGACAGGCTGAGCCCCCACTGAGGGTCACGGGGCCACCAGGGGGCAGAGGCGGGACCTGAACTGGGAACAGGTCCCAGAGTCCAGCTCCCTCACGAGAGCACAGGGCGCGAGGCGATCGAGCCCCCACGACCAGCTGAGGGTCAGACCATCCCCACGCGCATCGCCCCTGCAGGAGTACGGGGGACTTTCGGGGCTGACATCCCGAACTTTCCCTGCTCTGATAAACACCACCATCAACATCTGAGGGAGGGGGCGGCCGGCAACTCCAGAGCCTACATGGGGTGGGGGTCTCACTTCTCTCGAGCGTCCCTTCCACTTTGTTGCTTCAGGGAATCTGTGCCAAGTCAGGATTTCCCTGAGAACCCCACTGATTCCTGGGAAAGGTCACTTAAGTTCCTTCCCATCGCAGTCTCCCCAGCCATCACAGGTAGGAAACGAGGCCGCGCTCATTATCCTTCCGTGGGCCGTCAGCACTGTTCCCACGGCAACCTGCACTCCACTTGGGGAGGCTCATTCTCCCAGGCAACGCAGGGATGACGCACACACTTCTCAAGACACAGTCAGTGGGTGTGTGTGCCAGCTCACGTGCTCTGAGTAACTTCAGAACACTAGCGAGCAAGGTGGGTGGGGAGGGCCCTTCCAGCAGGGTGCTCTGCCACCTCCTCTGGAAGTTAGCTAGAAACACTGTCCCCTTGCCAACCTAAGTGGATTTTCTCCTGGATTAACTATCCAGGAAGATGGGCCACAGATGGCCTGGGGCACTGGGGACTTTCCGTGATGCTGGTAGCCCTGGAAATACAGTCGAGGGCTAATTTACCGCAGCGTCCTCCCTGGCTCTGCTCATCTGAGATGGAGCTTATTGGAGGAGAGGCATGAGGCACGGGCTCCAAGAGAACTGTGAGCAAGGATCATCTTAGTTTGTCACTTAATGATCTTTAAAGCAAAAGTGTCCTTTAACCGATCAATTATTCACTCATTCCTACGGTCATCCAACGTTGTATTTATTGATCTCTGGTCTGACCCAAGCACTGGGAGAACCAAACAGACTGCGAAGGCCTGAATGCTAGCAACTCTCCCTGAAAATTCATATGCTAAAGCCCTAACTGCCAGTGTAACGGTACCTGGAGATAGGCCTTTAAGAAGCACTTAAGAGTTTAGAAGCAGTTAGACGAGGCCATGTGGGTGGGGCCCTAAATGCAGGATTAGTGCCCTGGTAACAGACCAGCCAGCCTGTCTCCTCTCTCCACCCCCCAAACCCTCACAACAAAAAGGCAGCTAGCCATCTGCAAGCTGAGCAGAGAGTCACCATCGAAACCAAACCCTGGCAGAACTTTGAACTCCGACTTCTCTGCCTCCAGGCCTGTGAGAAAATAAATGTCTGCTGTTTAAGTCACCCAGTAAATGGTATTTCAAAACGGCAACCTGAGCTGTGTGACACACAAACGTGCCTTGCCCTTGAATAGCTTCTGGTCTAAACATTACAGAAAGAGTCAAGAAATACATATAAAATCACAAATTTTGCTATGTGCTCCAGGGGCACTTTGCATGTGCTGCATGCAGGATTGGCCACTGTGGCAGTTTTCAAAGCTGTCTGTGGTTCCCTCCACTGTGAGGAGGGTCTGTGTCCTCCCCCACAGAGACCGAGTGGGGTTTTCGGCTATTCTGACCAATGGAGCACGTCGGGAAGATGGCGCCGTGCAGTTTCTGAGGCTGGGCCATCATGGTGGGCAGCCGCCACCCTCCTTCCCCGTGCTATTTGCCCCCAAAGCTTCCGACCACCTGCAGGCGGTGAGGAAGGCCCAAGGCAGGCCTCGTGGAGAGACCCCAAGGGGAGGAAGGAGTGAACACCAAGCCCTCCCACCTCACAGTGACGGGCGTCACAGAACCATGTGTACTCAGGCACACAGTCGTTCCAACTCTCTGTGGCCCCCTGGACTGTGGTCCACCAGGCTCCTCTGTCCATGGGATTCTCCAGGCAAGAATACTGGAGTGGGTTGTCATTTCCTTCTCCAGGGGACCGTCCCGACCCAAATGGAACCTGCATCTCCTGCCATGCAGGCGGATTCGTTACCACTGAGCACCTGGGAAGCCCTCAGAACTGCAGATTTAAAAAGCACCACAGGGCCACCCCGATTCCGCCTAAGAGTCCACAGAACATGTCCTTAAGGTTCATGACCCAACGTGTAACTTTATGTTTATTTCTTGACTCTTCATATGACTATTTTGCGACTGCAACCACATGAGAGGCTCTGATCCACAACTGTCCAACCAAGCCATCCCAGATTCCAGAGCTATGGAAACTGCCTTGAGAGGCAAGATAACACCATTTGGAGCCACGAAGTTTCAGGGTGATCTGGAGCAGTAATAACTGCTAATCAGTCTCTGATCGGGACTGACACACACACACTACCGTGTATCAAACAGATAACCAATAGCCTACTATATACACAGGGAGCTCAATTCAGTACTCTGTACTGACCCACATGAAAAAAGAATCTAAAAGAAAGTGTGTATGTGCAACTGGTTCCCTTTGCCATACACCCAAAACTAGTACCACACTGTCTATCAACTGCCATTGCTGTGCAGCCGCTCAGTCGTGTCTGACTCTTTGTGACCCCCTGGACTGTAGCCCACCAGGCTCCCCTGTCCATAGAATTTCCTAGGCAAGAATACTGGAGTGGGTTGCCATTTCCTTCTCTTAACTCTACACCGATAAAAAAATCTTTTAAAAGAGATAGACTTCTGTGAGCTCACGGCACGTGAACTGAGGCTGCTCACTGCCCATCAGCCCTGGGCAGGGCACCCTCGCCCAGTCTGGGTGCTGACTCATCCAGCCTCACTCCTGCCATTCTCTGTGCCAGCTCCCGGCCTCAGCGGGCGCCCCCCACCCAGGCCCACCGTCCTCCCACCTCACTGCTCCTCCCCTCCCCACCCCAACCCCTTCTCCAGATGCCCCCTCCACTGCCCTCCAGGCTCCGTGTTGTTTCTGCAGCTCCTTCTCCAAACCCAAACGTGTGCCTCAACTCACCGAGGCCTTGGGGCCTGTCTGCTTGTCTGCCAGGCTCCCCGGGTGAAGCCTCTCCCCTCCCTACGCCTAGCCCACTGTTTAACACATAGACACCCAATGAAAGCTTATATTTTTAAAGAAACAAGGGAGGAAGGGCGAGGGAGGGACACCCGAGGACCAGGGTGAGCGCCGACTCACCGGTACTGCTCTCTGGCCTGCATGATGACGAAGTCCCATTTGTAGTTGATTTTTTTGTTCAAGAAATTGTAGTTTTCCTAGAGGAGGAAGACAAAATGAGAACACTGAGCCCCATGAGTCCTGCTGCGTGCAGTGGGCGGGGAGCCCTAAGTCAGCCAGGAGACCTAGCCCCCCCGACCCGGCTGTGCAAAGGCGTTCATTCAAAGGGTGGTGCCGAATTCTCAACAAGCTTTCACAACAGGAACCACAGGTGGGCTTGGACTTGTTTTTTAAATAAATGTATCCTGATCTGATTAGGAAGATGGGAGTTATGTGGAGAAGAATGTGGAAACTTAACAGTCAACAGCAGAGCACCACAAACCCACAGAGCTACAGCCGAACACTGGTGTGATGCTGGCCCCTCTAAAAACGTGTTTGGGGCCTCCCGGGTGGCTTAGACGTAAAGAATCTACCTGTCATGTAGGAGAGCTGGGCTCAATCCCTGGATGGGGAAGATCCCCTGAAGAAGGGAAGGGATTCTTCTTGCCTGGAGAATCCCATGGACAGAGGAACCTGGAGGGCTACAGTCCACGGGGTCGCAAAGAACTGGACACCGCTGAGCAACTAACACTCTCACTTTCAAAATGTAAAGACAGCGATATTGTTGCCTTCTGCCCAGAAATCTAGCCTTTTGAGAATCAGGGTGTGTTCTCTGAGAATCTGACTGATTCTGCCCAAAACAAGAGCCTGCACTATTGTTTTCCCTTCTCACACGCAGTTCAAATCTCTCCATCCTGGACCGTGGGATGGTCATACTGAGTGGCGAAAATCAGACAGAGGAGAAATATCGTATGACATCCTTTATGTATGGAATCTAAAGAGAAATGGTACAAAGAAACTTATCTACAAAAGAGAAAGAGACTCGCAGACTTAGAGAAGGAACTTATGGTTGCCAGCGGGGTGGGGTGGGGAGGATGCTGAGAAGGGAGAAGGAGCCTGGGATGGACGTGCGCACACGGCTCTGTTCAAAGTGGATAAACAAGGACCTCCTGTACAGCACAGGACTGCTCAGTGTTGTGTGGCAGCCTGGATGGGAGGGGAGTTTGGGGGAGAACAGATCCATGTATACGTGGGGCTGAGTCCCTTTGCTGTCCACCTGACACTATCGCAACACCGTTAACCCGCTACACTCCAACACCAAATAAAGTGTTTTCTTAAAAGAAGTCTGTGTATGGCAACATTGTTAACCCGCTACACTCCAACACCAAATAAAGTGTTTTCTTAAAAGAAGTCTGTGTATCGCAACATTGTTAACCCGCTACACTCCAACACCAAATAAAGTGTTTTCTTAAAAGAAGTCTGTGTATCGCAACACCGTTAACCCGCTACACTCCAACACCAAATAAAGTGTTTTTTAAAAGAAGTCTGTGTATCGCAACACCGTTAACCCGCTACACTCCAACACCAAATAAAAAGTGTCTGTTTTTTTTTTAATCTGTCCACCCTATAACGTGCATTATCACACATACTAAGTCCTCTTATTTGGGGACAAAAAAGGAAAGCGGTCGCTACTGTTAGCCCAGGAGTTCCTGAGACAAGGGCTTAAACTACAGCAGGAGAAACCACAGTACAACGTGGGGGAGGATTCGCTCCAACCAGCTGCTTCCAAATATTGATATATGGATGGATGATGGATGGGCGCAGCATGAGGGATGCAGGGATGATGGGCGTACGTATCAATGCAGTGACGGGGGCCGGGGGACACAGCTCAAGGCTACACTGCACTCAATTACAAGAGTCTATACTTGAAAGTATCTCCGTACCTTCTCATATTCTTCTAAAATCCCTTTCTTCTTGATATTTCGCTTGGTCAGATAGATGGCTGGAAAAGAAAAGGATGGCGTTTTCCATCCTCATCCCCTTTTGAAACCCCTCTACGCACAAGACTGCCGTGCTCAGCGTGGCAGACAATGCTCCCAGACCCGCTCGCGTTCCCCAGGAGCCACTGCTAACACGGACGAGGACGGACGTAAGGGTCGAGATGACCGCAGACATCCCCGAGACGCGGCGTGCCACTACGCCACAAGGGGGCCCTCGCCAGGCCGGGGGTGGGCGCGGTTTACCGTAGTCGAGGTCTTCAGCCGGCCACTGCTGGGTGGGCCAGAAGTACGGCGTCTACGAGAGAAGCCAGGGAGCCGGGCTGACGCAGGCTGAGCCCCACGCCCCGCGCCCCCCGCCCTGTAGCCCGAAACAAAAAACTGCCTCCGCCCCTGCCACCGCTTCTAAAGCCCTGGGAGGACATGAAGGACCAGTTACACCTTCAGACGACATCCTGCCCACTGGCACCCCAGGTCAAGGCGGAGGCTCACCTGAAATCGATAGAGGCTGCTGTCGGGCTTGAGAGTGAGGTTCTTGGGGTCTTGCAGGGGGTAAATGTAGCCGTACTTGACAATGAAGTTCCCCAAGTTCTGGGCCTCTGGGGAGGAGCCGTTGAGACAAGGAAGTTAAGAGCAGGGGTCAAGGGCAGAAGCTCACCACCCCGCCCCCGCACAGCACCCCAAACGCCAGGACAGGCACCCCCATCCTCACAGCACCTCCACCAGCAAGTGGGAACGGCGGTTCCTGACCTTCGCTGTGGACAAGTACCAGCTGGGGAGACAGCACCAGAGTGTCCCCCAGCCTGATCGCCCCAAATGACAACGCAGCGCGTCTGGAGCTCATGAACCCCGGGGCTGACGGGTGCCAGGGTTTGGGGACTTCCTGGAGGAGCATCACTGGGCCCGTTGAGTCTGGAGAAGCCAGGAGCAGGGGGGGTCTGACCAACGGACCCTTCTTCACCCCGTGAGAGGCAGGGAGGGGGACTGACTTCTGCTCCAAGCTGGACTCTGCCTCACCCCGGGTCCAGACCCTCCAAGCTCCCCGCCACACTTCACAGGAACCACTTCCTCCCAGACCAAGTGTATGGGGGGTGCATCACCCCCTCCAGGAAGTCCTTCTTGACTGACTCCTCCCCAGTCACTCTTGTGGCTTTAGTAGTGGTAATAATGTTAATCACTTCAGTCGTGTCCGACTCTTTGCAAACCCATGGACTGTAGCCCGCCAGGCTCCTCTGTCCAGGGGATTCTTCCAGGCAAGAATGGAGTGGGCTACCATTCCCTTCTTCAGAGGATCTTCCCGACCCAGTGATCGAACTTGGGTCTCTCACCTTGCAGGCAGATTCTTACCATCTGAGCCACCAGGGAATATTGTGACTTACACACTCTCAGTATCTTGTACGAAAAAACAACTGTGTCCCTCCGGTTATCACCCCTTCCATTTTGAGTCTGGCTGTTTTACCCACGAACGCCTCATCTCGCCAATTAAAAGGTTAGTTTCTCAGAGACACAGGCCGAGCCCCACCCCCAGGCCTGCCCAGATATGCCCTGGGGTGATGCGCCCACAGCCCTCAGTCGGGCTGAGGACAGGATGAGCTCTCACCCAGTCCAGAGATCCACAGGCGCTGGCTGATCCACTGGAGGACATCATTTCCTGCAAATCAGAAGAATCTGGCCAACGTCAGAGCCTCCCCAACACCCACACCAGCCTCCACGCTGCCGCCCAAATGGCCGCCTCCCTGTGCAGCCATGATCTCGTCCTGCTGCTCACATCTTCCAGGGACCTCCCTGCACCCGACCCCCAACTATGTCCAGTCCGAACCCCCAGGCCATAATTCAGGGCCACCCATGATGTGACTCCAGCCAGACTTTCACCCTACGTCCCCTCCACTCCCTCAGCCTTCACCTCTTTGAGGTACTTGCTCTCTTTTCTTATTGATACAATAATGGGTGCCTGGACTGTCATCAATCAAGAAGGAAGTAAACAGACTAAGTCTTGCCCATTGGGAGAAAACAGCCCCCAAACAAGGTGTCCATGGTGCTCTGGATGCAGCTCAGTGCCAGGAGTAAATGAGAACCCAGGATGGGAGGAGAAGGGGGTGGGCCGGGTGGGGTGCTGGATCTCTGACACCCCTAGGTTCACCAGCAAAACTCTGAGGGTCGGAGAGTGCTACATGCAAGCCTGACTTTTCAGGTCATCATAAACGCTTCTGTCAAAGCAGAAGGACAAGACATTTTCTTAGGAACGCTCTGTAGTCTCGTTTACAACTTCAGACCATGGAACGTGGGCCCTGGTGCCCTGCACATCTGAGGGCTGGCCCGGGAACAGTGCAGACAGAAGGCCGACGAGGAAGAAGGCAGGGGAGGCAGACAGGGACAAGATCGGGGGCATGGGGAGCCCCTACCAAGGATTCACGCTGATCCCAGGGCCAGGACAGGCCGAGTCCCACCAGCCAGCCGAGAGTGGACGCGGGACCTCAAGGAAGCTGCATGTCTCCTGCTCGGCCAGGCCCCCGGCCTCTCAGCAGGACACGCTCCTCGTGAGACAGCAGCATCTCTCAGAACAAAGACACACCCCAGCTCCGGCACCATCGTGCAAATGCCAGCCACCAGTCTTTCTAGTAACCCCAGCCTGCTTCCCAAGGGCTGAGCTGGGTTCTCTGCCTGAGTGGAAACCGGCTCACGAAACACACCATGGGGAGAGCCAGGGTCTGAACCCCACTGCCTGTGCCCCGGGGTGGGGGGCTCCCGGCCCCGCCCACAGCACGGCTGAGGGGGTACATCCTGTACCCACCCCTTCCTACACAAGCCCCAGGGGCACACACGTCCAGCCACCCACTCTCCGCATCCACGCGCCCACCGTGGCAGCTCTCAGAGGGTACCCTGTCGCTCCTGCCTTTATTCAGCCCCTTGCTTATTCAAACACATAATCCTTCACCTAAAATCCAACCTAAAATCCCAGGACTGGGTGTTTTATTAGCCAGTCCACTCCACATCTCTACACAGAGGCGTACACACCAAGAAAAAGAGCCCCCCACCCCCAGCTGACAGCAGACGGGTTATCCCTCCCCACCAAGGAGCCGAGGACTTTCGCATCCACTTGGGCGCTTTCTGAAATAGATCAGATGGGATTAGGGGGCTCCCGGGGTGTCCACCGCGTGATCTTTGCTGACCTCAGCTCACACGTCAGCCCCTAAGCCCCGGTCACCTGCCCTCCGAGGAGGCGGCGGCAGCGCTGACCCAGTCTGCTTTGATCCGCGCCAGTGCCGCACGACAGGGCTCCTCCGGGGCTCTGACCATGGTGGGGATTCACCCATGTAGCAGAAACGAGGGGGACCATGGCTGGTGGGCAGCGCCCCAAATCCGGGAACTGAGGGGCCCCAGGTGCCAGGAAGGACAGTGGCTCACACACCTAGACAAGGGATGAGAGGCTGGACACTGGACTCGTGTGCTGGGGGCGGGGGGGTGTTAACTCTGCCACTGCAGTGCAAAAGCAGCCTCCATCCGACAGCACATAAATGGGGACGTGGGTCTGTTCCAATAAAACTTTATTCGAAAATACAGAACAGGGGCTATGGCCTCTAGTTTGCCAACACCTGTGTGTGGTCTCTTCAGGCCAAGGCCAAACTGCCAGATACCTTACCCGTCATGGCGTGAGGGATGCTGATGACCGTGACCTTCTGGCTCTGCACTCTGACCCCTGTGTCCGGGTCCTGCATGTCCTTCACAAGGGCCTCGATCTGCAAGACAGAGCCGCCCAGGTCAGCTGAGCAGCACCGAGAAAGCAAAAGATGCCAAGAGGAGCTGGGGCGCTGACAACCAGGAGCCCACTGCCGTCTCAGCCACCGGGCCGGCCGAGCAGCTCACAGCAGAGGGGAGTAAGGCGACACCCGGGAGGGTGGGGTGGGTGCTTCTCTCGGGCACAGCGGGGGGCACCGAGGGGCATCGGGCTGCGGGAGGCACCACTTCTGGATTCACGCCCGACCGTGAACCTGGAAGGCACCTGCCCCTCCCAGGGCTGCATGACATTCGGGCATGGGGGCCTGGCGCCCGGCTGCCGCGTTTCGCACGATAACTCCCTGAAGAAAGTCCACATTTATCCCCAAACTCGTATGAGATGAAATAGCAGCATTTCAAGGAGTCCAGGAACCCATATATTGGAGAAAAAATAGAAACCCAAGTTATGAGTTAGAAACCTGAGTTTCTCCAGCAGAAAGTCAGGGGGTTTGATTCCGTCTCTTTGCATCAGAAAAAAAAAAAAAAACTACTTACAAAGGGTTTGAAAATAACCTTCAGAGGAGGAATAATGAGAGTTATTTTAAAAACACAATGAAGGGAGTCAGATTTCTCCCTGGCAGGTGTCACACTTCTCAGAAAAATGGGAGCCGGAGGGAGGGGAGCAGCACAGGGACCTCAAGGACATTCGGGGTTTGGGTCCACCGTCCTCAGAAGGTTCCTCAGGGAAGTCCCCCGGGGTCTCTCCAGGAAGGGAACCACAGGACTCTAGCTGGTGGTCCCATCCCCAAGAGACTCTCTTATGGCGCCCACCCCTCAACCACATAGGCTGAGGTCCTGACCCCCAGGACCTCAGAATGTGACTGGGTCGGGAGACAGGGTCTTTGCAAAGGTGACCGAGGTAAAAGGAGGCCATTAGGGCGGGCCTGGCTGGTGTCCACCGCAGAGACAAGATGAGGACTCAGACGTACACAGAGGGGCTCCCCTGGGGGCTCAGTCGGTTACGAATCTGCCTGCAGTGCAGGAGATGCTCAGGAAACACAGGTTCAATCCCTGGGTTGGGAAGATCCCTGGGGGAGGGCACGGCAGCCCACTTCTGTATTCCTGCTGGAGAATCCCATGGACAGAAGAGCCTGGTGGGCTACAGTCCACGGGGTCGCAAAGAGTTGGACACGACTGAGCGGCTGACACACACATATACGGGGGGGGGCGGGGGGGCACGGCACAAGGACACCAGCAGGGGACGGCCCTACAGGCCACAGAGAGCTGCCCGGAGACCACCTGGCACACCTCGGCTGGGGCGTACCGTCCAGGCCCCGCCTCTGCCATGATAGCCCAGCACAGTCGTGCAGACCCGGGTTCCAGCTCTGCCTCCAGCAGGAAGGCCCCAAGCCCACCACAGACAGGCCGTCTGAGCCGCGGCCCAGGCCCTCAGCGCATGAGAGGCCCTGCCTTTCAGCTCCAACTGCTGCCAACTCCCCCCACTCCTCCCTGTGCCTGGTGGCCCAGAGACCAGGGGTATGGCCACCCGCACCCCAAACGTCAACCCCCCTCCAGCCCCCTCGCCTGACCCTGGGTGACCCCGAGCTGGGGGTGGGATGGGGGCGTTGGAGGCCACGTGCTGGGTGTGACTGCACGCATGACAGGGAACTCCAGTGTCACCAGGAGCGGGAACGGCGGCCCACCTCCCACGCCCACGCCGCCCCTGCAGGAGGGAGCTGTCACTCACGGGGCAAGATCGTGGGCTGGAATTTTCCTCCGAGCCTGAGAAGGTTCCCCGGGGGACGATAATCATCAGTTCTTTTCTGTACAGACAGCGGGCAAGTGAGCAGCGCCACGGGGTTGTCAGCCAACGGGGGACGAGGCTCCAGCTAAGGAGCCTGCCCACCAGGGGCCAGCACTCACCGGGTCATGTTACCCCACGGCTCCCTGGCCCCTGGGGGCACCACTCCCAGATGGGCCCCTCCCCAAGACCTGCTGAGGAGGGGCCCAGGAGGCGCCCCCAGGGCCCTGCCAGCTTCTGCGGGCTCTGCGTTTGTTTCTGCCAAGGCCCCCACCAGCCAATGGACCTGGCCTCCAGGGAACATGTTACCCCTACCCTGACCCCCAGGCTCAGCCCCCTGGCCTCCACCTGTGCCTGACAGGTCCCCAGCCTCCAGGCCACCCTCCAGCGCTGCTGCTGCTGACATGCAGGACCAGAGGTCCCGTGCACCCGGGGGTCTGGCAGCACCTGCCTCCCCTGCGATGCCAGGAGCAGCCCTCTCCCAAGTCCCCAGATGACGCTCAGTGTCCCGTGGCCTTTTCTCCACACCATACATTCAAATCACCCAGGAAGCTGCTGCTTCTTTTTTTCAAAAACACCAATGTTTGGGCTCCACAGACTTAATGACTTAATTACCTCCTAAGTAAATCAGAAACTCTAAGGCTGATGAGCTGACGGCAACAGTTTTGAAAGTGCACCAGAGTAGAGAGGCCGTTTTCCCCTCTAACCAGAATCACTTTTCTAACACGGGCACCAACAGGTTTTATTCATCCCGGACTTTAAACTGTCGAGCAGCTCCTCACTGAGCACAGAAAGCGTCAAACCCCCAACCTCCCTGAGCTGTGAGCTGTCCTTCACCACCAGCCCTTCCATCCTCAGCTTCTCGCCCGCCCAAGCTAGTTCCCCACTCCCTGAGGGCTCCCCATGGCCCCGCACCATTCCCACGTCCAAGCTTCGGGTTTTCCTAAATGCCGTTCCTCACTGTGTGTGTGCCCAGTTGTGTCCCAGTTGGACCCCATGGACTGCAACCCACCAGGCTCCTCTGTCCACGGGCTTTCCCAGGCAAGAATACTGGAGTGGGCTGTCATTTCCTTTTCCAAGGGGTCTTCCTGACCCAGGGATCGAACTCTGGTTTCCTTCATTCATAGGGGGATTCTTGACCATTGCACCACCTGAGGATCACTGACACGATGGACTTGAGTTTGAGCAAACTCCAGGAGACGGTGAAGGACAAAGGAGCCTGGGGTGCTGCAGCCCATGGGTCGCAAGGAGTCAGGCACGACTGAGCCACTGACTAAACAACAACTACTCTCTGATCTATGCTCTTCCCCAGGGAGACGACGCTGCCCCTCTGCTGTGTGCCCCCACACCTCTACACCTGGCAGACGCACGAGCTTCCTGAACTAGTGGACCAAGAGTGCCCAATGTCCCAGTGTACCCCAAAGTGCCCAGTTTTTAACACTGCAAGACAAATCAGGGCAGTCTGACAACAATAGCTGGCTGAGCTCCAAGGCTTCTGGGCAGCTCTTATTGTCACAAAGGATTCAGCTAAGTCTACTCAGGATAAGCCTAAGACAGGGGACACTTCACTGCAGATGGGAGGGGGCGCGGGAGAGTGACCCAGGACGGAAGCCTCCGGCAACCTCCTCCGACACCAGTTATCTCAAGAGCCCAGAACAAAATGAGCCACTCCATCCCCAAATACATCACCCCACAAGATGCGCGCCACGTGGCACAAGTCCCCAGGACGGACCCCCAGTGCCTGGCCACCTAGTCTGAGAAAGCCCTTGCAACAGGAGGGTCCTGACTTCTGCCGCCGGCCCAGAGAGCCGAGGGCTACAAACACACACTTGAATGAGCAACCTAGGGATGCTGGAAGCAGGGTGCTTACAGATCACACCATTTCTGTGTGGACACACAAACCATACACACACACTTTAAATACTGCCGCTTTGAATCAGAAAACTGTAAATATGTTCATTTACTATCTGGGCGCCTTCCAACAACGTCTGGAGACTGTCTCAGAAATGACCCAGCCTCGCCAAACTGTCTTCCGGCGCCTCCTCTCCCGAGTAACAGGTTGCTTTCAGCCTCCAGCTGACCATCGCCCCGCTGCAGACTCTCCACTATAAACAGGTTACGGGGAAACCTAACCAAGCCAGCCTAAGACAGACAGACAGACACAGACACAGACACAGACACAGACACACACAGACACAGACACACACAGACACACACACACAGACACACACACACACACACACACACACACACACACACACACACACACA
>ML663574.1:1168568-1198202 GCA_007570785.1 Antilocapra americana
ACACACACACACACACACACACACACACACACACACACACACACACACACACACACGGCAAATAGTCACTCAATAACATCAAGGGGCGCTAACCGACCACAAGGCCGCCCCCAGCCCTGCCCACGTCCCCGCCGGCACTTCCCCGAGGTGGTCCCCGCGCTCCTCCCGGCCCCGGGGGATGGCACCGCGCTCACCTTCCGCAGAAACGCCATCCTCGGCCTGTACTGCTGGCCTTGGTGTCGGATTGTCATCCTGGCCCCTGGGACTCAGAACCGGGACACACGGGACGGAAGGGGAAAGCCCCGGAGAGCGCGCCCGCGGCCCCGAGCCCAGGCGGAGCGAGGCTGCCCGCCGCGCCCCCGGGAGCCAGAATCCGCGCCGGCCAATCAGCGCGCCGCGCCAACCCGGGCGAGCGCTGCGCCGGAGCCCACCTGGCGCCAGGGGGCGGCGTCGGGCCGGAGGGCCGGGGGTGGGGGTGGGGGGGGTGCAGGTGAGACGCGCTGGGGGCGCCAGGATGCTCTGTGGTCCTCAGGATGCCCTGTGGTCCGGGGCGCCCGCATGCCCTGTGGTCCCGGCGAGCCCTTAGGCAGGATGGGGCTTCGCTGGGAGGGAAGACAAGGCGGGGGGGGGAGGGAGAGGGAAGGGGGGCGTAAGAGGTACGAAGTATTAGGCGTAAAACAAGGATGTATGCTAAGGACGGGGAATACAGCCAATATTTTATAGTAACTACCAATGGAGTGCAACCTTTAAAACTGTCGCTATACTGCACACCGGTAACTTATATAATATTGTTCAGCAACTACACTTCAATTTTTAATTTTTTTTAATTTAAAAAAGGGGAAAATGACTTTATGGGAAGAGGCATTTTCACGACTTCAAATAGGCTTTGGTTTTAAGACAGTGCTGGGTTTCAGGGAAGCGTGAACCTCCTGGCTGGTCCCTGCCCCGCCTCTCCCCGATGTGTGACTCTTTTCCAGCAGCCTTACTGAGTGAGAACGATGTACTGAACTGCAGGAATGTAAAGTGAGCAACCTGATGGGCTTCGGTGTATGTATCCACCCAGGAAACTACACCCCCAGTCAAGTCAGGGAGCACGCTACCCTCCAAAGTCTCCTTGTGGCCTTTGTCCCTCTGGCTGACACCCCCCACCCCCCTGCTTTTCTGACACTTCGATTAGTGGAGAGGTGGATTTGATCAAGTTACCTAATCTCTCTGAGTCTCTGTTTTCTCAGGAGTAGTAAGAATCAGGCTCGATGAACTCAGAATTACTCTCCAGTCTTGAAGTCTCGAGACTCTAACATGTGAAGGAAAATATGCAGCTCAATCAGCCCGAAGGCTGACAGGGTGGGACTCAGTGCTCCCTACAAATCGAGGCCCCCCTGCCCTTAGGCCAGCCAGCCCAAGGTTCCACGTGGCTGAAGAGCAGATGCCATCATGGATGTGCCCCAACCATCCCTGCCACACGGGATGGGGGGTGCAAGAGGGAGCCTCACTCCCAACACTCAGATGCCGCCCCTGCCTGTGGGGTGGCTCAGGCTCCACAGCCCTGGGCCCCAGACACCACCTCTGTCCTCGGAGAAGAACCCAGAGGGCCGTGGAGAGCAAGGGTCTTCCTTTGGGTTTTCCAGAGCAAGGGGTTTTCCAAGTTTCTGTGCCTTCTGCTCTTTCTCTTGGTTTCCCCAGGAATGGCAGTGTCTGGAAGCATACAGGAAGATGGCTGATACGGGATTCCCACAGGTAAAAACATGATCCCTGAAAGACTTGTCTTCTAAAATCCAGAGCTGCCACGTCACCCAGATGCTGGGTTTGAAGATTAGCTCCAGCCACGCTCTTTGTTCCCATGTGTGGGATCTAATACTTCTCTCTCTCTCTCTCCCCTCTTTCTGGGTAGGTGGATGGATGGATGGAAAGACAGATAGGTAGATAGATAGAATACTTAGATAGGATATCGATGATGATGTGACAGATGGATGGATGGATAGATAATGTCTGGTTATATCAACAGAACCTTGGAAAAGCCACTTCTGCTCTGTCCCTTTTCCTCTTTATATCTGGAACACATAAACCCTCCTGGGTTCAAAATTCAAGTCATTTCACAAGTAACCAAGTTTGGTGTTTTGTAAAAAGTACAAATATTTAGTGGAAGAAAGAGTGAATGCTAATGGTAGTGTTTCTTCTTGGGGCTGATGAAAATGCACCACCTTGTGAATACATAAAATGACTGAACTGTGTATTTTTAAAGGGTGAATTTTATAGTATGTGAGTTATAGCTGTTTTTTAAAGTGCAAGGTCAGAGAAATAATTTTTCCCAGATCCTGCTCTTACAAGGCCCCCTCCCTTTTGTAAAAATCTTCAATGGCTCCCCATCACCTCCCTGAAAACGCTCATCCTCTCCCAGTCTGGCCTGATCTGAATTGTCAGCTGTAGTTTCACTGCCCCTCGACATGGCCCTCTCACCAGCCCTGAAATTTACTTCTTCTCCAGCCCGCGGTGGGTTTTCTCCCCACCAAATCTTCTCTGCTGTGGCATGTTCTGCTCACGTCTCCCTCCTCCTCTCTCCTTCAGTACAGAGTAGGTGCCACCCACGTGGCATTTTTTCCATGCAGATTTGGGGGGAGATAACTGCTGCACACCTTCCACTCCCTCCTACTCTATGAGTTTCGCCAAGGACACGGTCAGCCCGCAGCTTGTGAGCGGCCGTTTCTGGGCTTCGATTTTGGTGGGAGACAAATCTGACTGTGGCATCGTAGATTCCCGAGGTGTAAATGCTCCTGTTGCTGTGACATCAGTGACCACAGGGCCACTGGACGGGAGGTGAAAGTCCTTTTGTATTTGCTGGATTCATTGTACAGCACCAAAGCTTGCCAAGAATTAGCAAAACCTGAATTAGGGCATCACTGCATAAAGATTCGGTGAAAAACTTTCTAAAAACTAGAATATTCCATAAACTACATAAGTTATCTCATGGACCAGGAAACCGGGAGTCACTGGAATATTCACAGCTTAAGTGGGCCATGGTCCTGGATGTTGTAAATGAGATCTACACTACACCCAGTGCTTGCGTCTGTTCTGACTCTAAGAATTCTTGAGTCTCAGACCATGTGGCTCCACGTGATCCTTGTTCAGCAGAGAAACAGATGGTGATATCACTCACCCAGCATCACCGCTGGAGGCTGGGCAGTCATCCCTTAGAAAGGGTTTTCTGGGGACTTCCCTGGTGGCTCAGTGGTAAAAAAGAAAAAAAAATCCATCTGCCAATGCAGGAAACACGGGTTCGATCCCTGATCCAGGAAGCAGCCCACATGCATTAGACAACTAAGCCCGCGCTCCACAAGAGACGTCACCGCAGCGTGAAGCCTGCACACTGCACCTGCAGAGTAGCCCCGGGTCTCTGCAACTAGAGGAAAGCCCACGCAGCAACGAACACCCAGCAGAGCCAAAACCAAATACAAGTAAGTAAATCAATTTTTTTTTTTTTAAAAAAAAAAAAGAGGGTTTTCTGGCTGCCGGGATCCATCTCATCTGTGCCTAAGGAGGCTCACTCTCCACTCTGAATCATGTTTGTGAAATTTTGCACCTGATCATTGGGCTCACAGGGCAGTATCTGATATCTTGAGGGTAGATTTGATTTCTTTGGAGGCAGTGGTCATTTCTCCTGCCAGTTCCCAAGAGAAGAAATGGGTTCTAAGGCAGAAAAAAAGAAGCAGTCGTTCAGAAAGTCAGTCTTGGGTACCAGTAGACTGCTGAAGGCCAGCATCTGCCCACATGAGAGCAAGTCCAGGGCCAGGAAGAAATGGAGTCTGCAGTCTCCAGGGATCGCACTGTTTTTGGTAAGAAAGGTGTTCCAGTTTCATGTGGTTTTCAACATTTCCCTGTTGTTTCTCCTCTACGATTCACTACATTCTCATTCATTGTTCCAGTGCTCTCTGCTCTGTGTCAGGGAGTATTCAGTTTTGTTCGACAAACTTGACCCAGCACCATTTCTAGGGTGGGAACCATCTCAAGCACCCATGGTATAAAGGTGAGTAAGGCACAGTCCTGGCTTCCCAGATGGCTCAGTAGTAAAGAATCTGTCTGCCAAGTAGGAGACAAGGGTTTAATACCTGGGTCAGGAAGATCCCCTGGAGAAGGAAATGGCAACCCACTCCAGTATTCTTGCCTGGGAAAAAAAATCCAAAGGACAGAGAAGCCTGGTGGGCTACAGGCCATGGGGTCAGGAAGAGTTGGATACAACTGGGCATGCACGGAAGACATGGTCCTGCCTTGAGGGTGTCTCCAGCAGGAAAAAAGATGCAAAATAAACTTCTGGGGTAACGCAGTGGATGATGTGGGATCATGTGGAAGGCAAAAAAGAAAAGGAAAAAACAGAACGCTGAAGAGCACGCACTGAGATGAAATCATAATGGTTTGTAGTAACAGGCCTTAGCATACCTGCCCCATTCCCCAAGTGTGAGTTACAGTCTAGGAGTAGACATCTGTTATTAATGCCCCCAATATGGTAAAGCAATTATACTCCAATAAAATAAAAAAAAAACTTCCACTCAACAAAGTAGTAGAGAGTGGAAAGTGGAGGGATAAATTAGGAGGTTTTGATTAACATACACACACTACTATATATAAAACGGAAAACCAACAAGGCCCTACTGTATAGCACAGGGAACTCTGCTCAATGTTATGGGGCAGCCTGGACGGGAGGGGAGCTTGCGGGAGAACGGACACATGCATGTGCATGGCTGAGTCCCTTTGCTGCCCGCCTGAAACTGTCACAACACTGTTAACTGGCTATACTCCAATACAAAATAAAAAGTAAACCAATAAAATAGATAACTGACAAGGGCCGACTATACAGCAGAGGGAACTCTGTGTAATACTCTGTAACGGCCTACATGGGCAAAGAACCTGAAAAACAGTGGACGTACACGAGTATAGCTGACTCACATGTACACCTGGAATGAACACAACATTGTAAATCAACTGTACTACGGTTTAAAACAGGTCTTTCTTAAAAAATGAGTAAAGAGGACAAATAATAAGCTGAAGTTCTTAGTGCTCCTACGAGGCAGCTGCCAGGACTGGGACCTGGGCCGCCCAGCCTCTGACCTCACACCTCACACCCCTGACGTCAGCTGAGTGAGAGCTAGCAGGTTTCTACAGAAAATCATATTAAAACCGGAACAAAGAAATCCTGGTGTTGGGCAAGCACCGCAACAGACGTTCACGGGAGGATCACTTCAGAAATGCAGGTTTTCCTTCCTCGCTCCCCCTCCACTTGGCTAATTCTGCCCAGGATGAATTCTCCACAGACGGCATCTGGTGGGTCAGCGCCTAAGCTCCTTCAGTGGCTCCTGCTAACACTACGACTGTCTTTGTGCATCCCCTTCGCCCAGAATGAACTAGCTTCACCACGCCCTTGTTTGCGCCGGATGCTGTGAAGTTCTTCAAACCTACGCGGTTCTTCTCCTTTCCCAGCTTCTGTATTTGGATCGTTTCCGTTCTCTTCTGAGACCAGAAAATCCGAGTGAGACGGTGCTCACGGGAGAACCCAGGCGGGCCGGCGGCCCGCGGGGAAGGCAAGGGAGCGTCTGTCGGCCGGCAGGCCCGGGGCGCCGGAGGCCGACCCGAGGGACCCGGGAGCCGCGGCGCGGGGGCCAGGCCGGGCTTCCGGCTCAGAAGTCACCCCAGGGGAGAGGCCGCTGTGAAGGAACACGCTCCCGTGCCAGGCCTCACGTCGACAGACAGAGCGCCTGCGGCCGCGCCGCGGAAACCGGGGAAACCTGCCGCGTTCCCGCAGCTCCACACCTAACGTCGTGCGGAGGGCACCTCCCGACGCTGCCAGCAGCGGCCAGGAGCCAGAGGGCGGGGAAGGGCCCGGCGCTCCGCCTGGCGCCGCTCCCCGCCGCTGCGGGCGCCGCCCCAGTCCTAGAGCGGAAGGGCGGGCTCCGGGGCGGGCTTCCGGCGCAGGCCGCTTCCGGCGCAGGCCGCTTCCGGCTCGGCGCTTCCGGCGCGGCCCCTCCCCGCGCAGGCCGCTTCCGGCGCGGCCCTCCCCGCGCAGGCGGCCGTTCGGGCCCGCCTCCCTCCGGAGCCCGCCGGGGCGCGGCAGCAGGGGGCCCTGACGCCCGGGTCCCTTCCCCGGCGTCGGCCCCTCGAGCCCCGCGCTGAGGACTTGTCTCCCGTTTCACCCCCTCGAGGCGACTGGTTCGCGGACAGGAAGGGCGAAACCCCGCGAGGGCCGCGGGCCGGGGCGCGCCGTGCGGCGTGACTGCCCCGCGCCGGCGGGGTGGGGAGGAGGCTCAGAACCGAGCCCCGCCAGAGGTGGGCCTGGCGGGGGATCCGCCGGACCCGGGCTTCCTCCCCCGGGTAGCGGCTGGCCGCCGGCACCGCTGACGCCCGGGCTGTCTGCCCTCAGTGCCCTCAGCTATGGGGGCGTGGGAGCCGCCATCCTGCCCTTCTGCGTGTGGTGGCCTCCTGCAGGGTATCGTCCTGGCCTCCTGTGAGACCCTGGCCTCCCGTGTGACCCTGGCCTCCCGTGTGACCCTGGCCTCCTGTGAGACCCTATCATACTGTGGCATCCTGGCCTCCTGTGTGACTCTGGCCTCCTGTGAGACCCTGGCCTCCTGTGAGACCCTGCCCTGTGTGACCCTGGCCTCCTGTGTGACCCTCGCCTCCTGTATGTGACCCTGGCCTCCTGTGAGACCCTGGCCTGTGAGACCCTATCATACTGTGGCATCCTGGCCTCCTGTGTGACCGTGGCCTCCTGTATGTGACCCTGGCCTCCTGTGAGACCCTGGCCTGTATGGGACCCTGGCCTCCTGTGTGACCCTATCATACTGTGGCATCCTGGCCTCCTGTGTGGCACCCTGCCCTGCTGCCTGTGACTGCTGTGGCATGCATTCTTCAGTGAACCAGATTTACTTTCTCTGATACTGTAAGACCGCGTTGGGAAATATTTTACATAAAGAAGCTTTCACACAGTGTGTTCCTGAAGGAACAATAAAAGACGGACAAGTTTGGGATCTGAACTCCAGTCTCTTACCACAGTTACGGATAGAATATTAAACTGTTCTGAGAAGTTCTGCAATAATGGAGCTCACCTGACTTTGTTCAGCCAGGTGGTTTTCAAGCATTTGACCTCAGAGACTTTTGGGTAACACCCTATTAATTGCCACCACTCTCCCTACCACCAACTGCGGTTTTTCCCAGAACACACTTTTGGGAGACGCTGACATAAATCATTCACCTGAACACACACCTTTGCAAGAGTCACTCTCACTTCTCAAACGACATTTCAGAACTCCTGTTTTGAAAATCATCTGACTGGATTTCCGTAAGGATGGTTTCAGTTTTACAGATGAGAAATCAGTTTTACAGTTTTACAAGACTGAGAAATCAGTCCATAAATAATGAAGTACTACAAGCCGTTAACATTTGGAAAAGGAAGTGAACCCTCCTTGCCCTTCCTCCTACATGTCATGAACAGATAGCGTCTCAATATCATTGAGCCAGTGTTATCAATGTATTATTTATAAAACATAGAAACAATTACATGGAAAAAATACGAATTGTTCCAAGTGGAAATTCAACAATTCAGGGCTTCTTAATGACAAACCTAGGAAATTTGCTCAAGGACCTACTTTAGTAAAACATGATTAACATTTCCTCTGATAAATAGAATGTTGCTAAGAAACACTCAAGAATACTGTATGTGTGCAGGAAGTAACATTTGCTGGAAACTTGCCCTAACATTACAGAATAAAATTGGGTACAAGGAACGTCTTCAGCTTTATTCACGATGACGTAGTTCCTGAAGTAACAGAATCTCTTAATGAGGCAGTTTTGGCCCAAACCTCTATCGAGGGGAGCTTTGAAGTGACTTGCTATTAACAGTATGTTACTAAACCTGCAGTTTCAAGCAAGACCTGTCAAGGGGTGGCAGTAACAAGACATTACAGTGTCCATGTTCCAGCGTCTGCTCCTCCATCCTGTAGGGCCAGCAGCCTACACAGTTCCCACAGAGAGAACCAGGCTCCAGAGGATGCACCAATGCCAACCAAACTTTAAAGGAACCACTTAAATGGTTCCCTTTAAAAAGTTCTAGTCAGTGACTTCCCAGGTGGTCCAATGGCTAAGACTCTGCATCCCCAGTGCAGGGGGCCTGGGTTCCATTCCACATGCCTCCACTAAAGAGTTCCTATGCACAACTAGAAGATTCTGCAGCCACAACTAAGACCTGGAAATAAGTAAAAATTAAATATAAAAAGTTAATCAATCCAAAGTGCAAAATATACATATATGACTGACGCCTAGGATCTCAGAGCAATCTTGATCTCCTTTTCTTAAGCAGAAACTGTCCACCAACAACAGAAACCTACCTAGACTTTAAAGCTCTCCACAGAGGCTGTTGCTGTGGTCTTTCTCCAGGCCCCCCAGCATCTTTGTGCTCTGTGTGCATCCCTCCTGAAGACCCCTTCCACAACACACAGACACGCAGACTCACGTACACACACAGAGATGACCAGATCACAGCTTCCCAGGTGTAGCAAGAGGTCATCGTTGGCCTGTCTGGCCCCTCAGGCAGGCCTGGCACTACCGCTCTCAGATTCCGGCTCACCGAGGTGTGACTGCAAATGTTTCAAGGAATCCAGACAGTCACCGAAAGTATCAGAAGGGATGGCTTTAACATCCCGCCCACCCCCCACTGCTCACAGTGCTCCTCACATTAGGTGGCGGGCACTCTCCACGGAGATCTCAGCCGGGAGAGCTCCCACCAACCAGAGAGGGCTCCCTGCATTCTGCCTCTCCGGGGCCCAGCAGCACCTGATGCGGCATCCTTCTGTCTCAGATTCAAGGCGCCCTCCTCCGCGGTCCTCCCCCACTTCTGGAGTAGAATCTGAACACCCCTTCCCACGAGACACTGTGTTATGTTCCTACCGTTGTTGGGAGACTGTTGTATCACACCGACAGTTCTTCCAGTGTTGGTCCTCACTCGCCTCAGTCTCCCTACCTGTAAAATGGGGACAGGAGTCAAACCTATCTTTATAGTCTCCGGTGGGCAGTCTGATACGCAGAAGTGGCCATAGGGGCTGGAGGGCCTGATCCAGGGAAAGAAAGCGCAATGCCAGATGCATTCCTGTGAAGGTTCCCCCCGTGGGTCACTAGGGTCACTGGAAGCTTCTCGGAGCACGTGTGGAGTGTAGACACCCTCAGGACAGTCGGGCCGCGTAGTCCAACATGGACCAAAAGGCGGCGTGGAAGCTTAGATACTGCAGCTACCAAGACCACAAGGGCCGCCCCCCCCACCCCACAAGGCCGCCCCCAGCCCTGCCCACGTCCCCGCCGGCACTTCCCCGATGTGGTCCCCGCGCTCCTCCCGGCCCCGGGGGATGGCACCGCGCTCACATTCCGCAGAAACACCATCCTCGGCCTGTACCGCTGGCCTTGGTGTCGGACTGTCATCCTGGCCCCTGGGACTTAGAACCGCGCACTGGACGGAAGAGGAAAGCCCCGGAGAGCGCGCCCTCGGCCCGGAGCCCAGGCGGAGCGAGGACGCCCACAGGCCCCCGACCCGCGCCCCCGGGGGCCCGAATCCGCGCCGGCCAATCAGCGCGCCGCGCCCGCCCGGGCGAGCGCTGCGCTGGCGCCCACCTGGCGCCAGGGGGCGGCGTCGGGCCGGCGGGCGGGGGAGCCGGGGGGCCGCAGGTGAGGCCCGCTGGGGGCGCCAGGATGCTCTGTGGTCCGGGGCGCCTGGATGCTTGGACCCAGCACCAAAGCCTGGGGGCGTGAACAGTGCGCCCCTGGACTTGGATCCCTGGCTGGGCTGCCACCAGCTCCCTGCATGGGCCTTAGCAAGCTGCTTGAACTTTCTGAGCGTCTGTCTCCTCATCTCGCTGGAGGAAAGTGAGTGGATGGAAAGTGACACCGGTCTGTGTGTCGGGCGCTGCGAGAAAGAATAACCCGGTGAACCGGCAGCGGAGTGCGGTTAGCGGTGGGGAATGCAGCTCCTCTGCCAGGTGGACTGGCTCTGAACCCCAGATGGCCGGCCACTCGCTGTGCTCAAGCCAGTTATGTAACCTTTCCCTGCTTCATTCTCCCCGTCTCAGCGGTGACACTGCTGAGTTTTTCTTTTTTTTTGGGGGGGGGTTGGGTTTGTTTTGTTTTGTTTTGTTTTTGGATAGCTGAGCTAACACAAGTGAAAAGCATTTAGCAAATATCATAAATGGAATCTAAAAGGGTGATACTAATAAACTGATTTACTAAACAGAGACAGACTCACAGACATAGAAAACAAACATGGTTACCAAAAGGGAAAGGGGGGAAGGGATAAAATTAGGAATGTGGAATTAACATACATACTGTGTGTGTGTGTGTGTGTGTGTGTGTGTGTGTGTGTGTGTGCGTGTGCGCGCGCGCGCGTGTGACCACATGGACTGTCGCCCCGCAGGCTCCTCTGTCCATGGGATGCTTCAGGCAAGAATACTGGAGTGGTTTGCCATTTTCTCCTCCAGGCGATCTTCCCGACCCAGGGATCAAACCCTCATCTCCTGCATTGCTGGTGGATTCTTTACTGCTGAGCCACCAGGAAGCCCAGACTCATTGTTCAGTCACTAAGTCGTGTCCAACTCTTTGTGATCCCATGGACCACAGCACACCAGGCTGCTCTGTCCTCTGCTGTCTCCAGGAGTTTGCTCAAATTCATGTCCTTTGAGTCAGTGATGCTATCTAACCATCGCATCTTCTGCCACCCCCGTCTCCTGCCCTCAGTCTTTCCCAGAATCAATGTCTGTTCCAATGAGTCAGCTCTTCATGTCAGGTGACTAAAGTATTAGAGCTTCAGCTTCAGCATTTGTCCTTCCAATGCATATTCAGGGTTGATTTCCTTTAGGATTGACTGGTTTGATCTTGCGGTCCAAGGGACTCTTGAGTCTTCTCCAGCACCACAGTTCAGAGGCATCAATTCTTCGGCCCTCAACCTTTTCTATGGTTCAACTCTGACATCCATACATGACTACTGGAAAAACCATAGCTTTGACTAGATGAACCTTTGTTGGCAAAGTGATGTCTCTGCTTTTTAATACACTATCTTGGTTTGTCATAGCTTTTCTTCCAAGGAGCAAGCGTCTTTTAATTTTATGGCTGCAGTCACCATCCACAATGACTTTGGAGCCCAAGAAAATTAAATCTGACACTGTTTCCATTGTTTTGCCCTCTATTTGCCATGAAGTGATGGGACCAGATGTCATGATCTTCATTTTTTGAATGTTGAGTTTTAAGCCAACTTTTTCAGTCTCCTCTTTCACCTACTTCAAGAGTCTCTTTAGTTCCTCTTCACTCTCTGACATAAGGGTGGTGTCATCTGCATATCTGAAGTTGTTGATACTTCTCCTGGCAAACTTGATTCCAGCTTCTGATTCATCCAGCCCAGCATTTCACATGATGTACTCTGCATAGATGTTAAATAAGCAGGGTGACAACATACAGCCTTGATGTACTCCTTTCCCAATTTTGAACCAACCCATCGTCCCATGTCAGGTTCTAACTGTTGCTTCTCCACCTGCAAACTGGTTTCTCAGGAGGAAGATCAGGAGGTCTGGTACTCCCATCTCTTTAAGAATTTCCCAGTTTGTTGTGATCCACACAAAGGCTTTAGTATAGTCAATGAAGCAGAAATAGATGTTTTCCTGGAATTCCCTTGCTGTTCCTATGATCCAGTGGATGTTGGCAATTTGATCTCTGGTTGCTCTGCCTTTTCTGAATCCAGGTTGTGTATCTGGAAGTTCTCAGTTCATGTACTGTTGAAGCCTAGCTTGAAGAATTTTTGAGCATTGCCTTGCTAGGAAGTGAAATGAGCACAATTGTACAGTAGTTTGAATTCTTTGGCATTGCCTTTCTTTGGGATTGGAATGAAAACTGACCTTTTTCAGTCCTGTGGCCACTGCTGAGTTTTCCAAATTTGCTGGCATATTGAGTACCATACTTTAACAACAACATCTTTCAAGATTTGAAATGGCTCAGCTGGAATTCTATCACCTCCACTAGCTTTGTTTGTAGTGATGCGTCCTAAGGCCCACCTGACTCCACACTCCAGCACGTCTGGCTCTAGGTGAGTGACCACACCATTGTGGTTATCCCAGGTCACACTACTATATATAAATAAAATAGATGATCAACAAGGACCTACTGTGTATAGCACAGAGTGTTAATGAGGGCTTCCCAGGTGGCGCAGTAGCAAAGAATCTGCCTGCCACTGCAGGAGATGCAAGAGACTCAAATTTGACCCCTGGGTCAGGAAGATCCCCTGGAGCAGGAAAGGGCAACCCACTCCAGTATTCTTGCCTGGAAAAGTCACTGGACAGAGGAGCCTGGCTGGCTACAGCTCATGGGCTTGCAAAGAGAGGCTGTACTCAATAATCTCTAATAACCCAAATGGGAAATAATCTGAAAAAATGGACATATATATTTATACGTATAAGTGAATCACTTTGCTGTATATCTGAAACTAACACAGCACTGTAAATCAATTATACTCCAGTACAAAATTTAAAAATGTTTTAAAAACACTTAGAACTGTGACTGACAAGTGGTGAATGTCAGATAAACCAGTTTCTCATGTGTTTGGGGGGCTGTTAAAAATCGTCATCCCTAGTAGCTCCATTACACCCATCTTCTGAGTCCTATGTCTTTCCAGAATCACGTGAGGACTCTGAGTGCTCAATGGAGGTGAGAGAATAGGCTATGAAGTCAGATTATGTGGAATCACGTCTCCATACTGCTGCTTACTAACCGACAAACTGTGTGACGTGGGCAAGTTGCTTAGCCCCCTGAAATGGGAAGGGCACAACGACTGCCTGCGTGACAGACAGGAGCGCGCACATCAGGAGACACCAGCTGTGCCCATTACCAGTGTTAGTGTCGTAAAGATCGTGTACTGGAAAGAGAGCAGAATGAATGAAAACTGTCTCATCTCGACAGCTACTTCCCTCCCCGCCCTCAATTTCTTCGTCCGTAAAGGGGCAACTAGAGTTCCCCTAGAGCCCTCCCAGGTCTCACAGCAGCGTTCTGTGAAAAACAGGGACTTGGCCAGAGCTGGGCAGCCAAGGGCAGCGGGCGACGCCGTGCCAGAGAGGGGCCGTGGGCAGCTGCCGCCAGAGATGCAGTCAACAAACCGGTCTCTAGATAATTGGGTTCCCATCCCAGCGGAAGAACTGAGTTCATGCCAGGCTGCTCTGACATCTCAGCTCCGGACTGAGGTGCTAGAATAGCCCAGCTCTGAGGGCTGGTTGACTCATCGGGAAATGACTTGGCCAGGAGCCAGGAGATGTGCCGTCAGCCCCGCCAGGCGGCTGCAATGGAGGGTGATGGAGGGCGGGAAACCCCCGATTCAGCCAGGTTCCCAGACTCACTGGGAGGAGTAGAGCAAAACGATTTCAGAATCTCACAATTGGCCTACTTGTTTCCCCATTCTTTCATTGTTGACTTGGGCTGTCTTTTTTTCTCAAGTAGGTTAGATGTTAGGGTAGACGGTGACTTGTCTATTATGAGATTGTGTGCGTGTGTTTCCTTGAGAATCAGATTTTATTGAAAAGATAGAAGGTTAGGATCATCTGGTCACTGGCTATTTCTGCTGTTTAAATTACTTAACACCTGTGAGGGGGCTCTGTCAACTAAGAGAGAAAACTTTAAGTGTCCGAGTGACCCCCGAGTCACTGTGTCGCCAGTCATCCTGAAAAAGGGCGTGGTGTCCTCTGGCAGTCTTTAAGGTGACTTTGCTTGGATGACAGAATAGCCGCCCTCATCACCACCGCACAGTTCGCCTCTCTAACAAGGATCTCATCAGTGTCCTCATTTCCCAGATGAAGGGGATGAGGTAGGGTGGCAAAAAGGAATGTAATTAGGACTCAGGACACCTGAATGCTGATCCCAAATCTACCGCTGACCCAGTGGGGACATCAGGTAAGACTCGTCACCTCAGGGAATCCCAGTCCCTGGTCGGAGTTGTTCAGCATTCCCCAGAGTCTGCTCTTCAGCCTTCTCAAACTTTAAGGCACAGAGCAGTCCCCCAGGGATCTTGTTAAAAATGCAGATTCTGACTCAACAGTTCGGGGTGAGACTATGTGCTAACCACTAGACCACCAGGGAAGTCCTTCCTTGTCTTGATTTCTAATTTATAGTTTACCATTTTATTTAAGGCTTCCCTGGTGGCTCAGATGGTTAAAAATCTGCCTGCAAGGCGGGAGACCTGGATTGGATTGCTGGTTTGGGAAGATCCCCTGGAGGGCATGGCAACCCACTCCAGTATCCTTGCCTGGAGAATCCCCATGGACAAAGGAGCCTGGCAGGGTACAGTCCAGGGGGTCGAAAAGAGTTGGACACAACTGAACGACTAAGCACACATACATTTTATATTAAGCATCTCCTGTATGCCTCACTGATCCAATTGTGAAAAGAGGCATAAAATGAAAGTGAAAGTCGCTCAGTCCTGTCTGACTCTTTGCAGCTGACCCCATGAACTGTAGCCTGCCTGGCTCCTCTGTCCACGGAATTCCACAGGCCAGAATACTGAGGTGGGTAGCCTTTCCCTTTTCCAAGGGATCTTCCCAACCCAGAGATCAAACCCAAGTCTTCTGCAGTGCAGGAGGACTATTTACTGTCTGAGCCACCAGGGAAGCCCGAAAAGAGGCACGGTATAAATGAATCAGTAGTTTGGATGAGTACTAGATTAAGTGGACTCGTGTCCAAATGACCACATTCCCAGCTCCTCCTTAGTCCCCACTTGTATGTCATAGGATTCACCTAATGGCATCCTATTAAAAACCATAATGACTTGGCTGACAACATAATGTTTACATTTTCAAAGATGCCAGATAATGGCCAATACATTACAAAATAACATTTGCTTCCAAAAATTCTTGCCAGTCTGAGCTTCCACTGGTGTGCTTTCAAATGCCCACATTGAATCGGCATCTCTGGGCAACAGTGTAAGGGTTTCCAGCGGTTACCAAAAGTCATTACAGGAACAAGTCATGTGAACTTCTTTCCGAAAAAAATCAGTCTTGACCCCAAACTGCTGTCAAGATAGTGTCTATCCTGTCTCTCTACCAAACACAGCAAAAGAAGTTTCCTCCCAAGCTTAGTTCCCTGAAGACAGAAATCACAATGTATCCTTTTCCTTGATCAAAACGAGACGTACTGGTAGGTGTTTCCCGCCCTGAGCAGCAGAACGAATCTGAAACTAGGCTCTCTTGCAGCAACTGCAATGAATGTTCCAGTTTTCATTTTTTCCTCCAATCTTGTCTTCCTATTTGAATTAATGTGCGATTGGCTTCATCTCTGGGTTTTGGTCTTTTTGGTCAGTCACAACTCCATTTTGGAATGACTTGGGGTAGAAATAAATTGTATTTGAGTAGCAAATGGGAGTTGGCCTGATGAATTGGACAAGGTGGGGGGAGAAAGGGAAAAAACTGTTCAGTTGAAATGATCTTCAAGATAAGTAACTATATTCATCCAAACGTTGTTGAACCTACATTGTTTTATTTTAGTCCAAGCTGCATGAGAGGAGAACAGTGTAGTGAAAATACATTGCAGTTTGATGAAAATTTGCTTTCCTTGCAAGACGATTAGATCACGCCTGTCTATGTAAACCGATCAGCCCAGCTCAGAAGTAACAGGATGTCTGGTTTCTCAACCTGAGCTGCTCATCCATGGCTTCCAAGCAAGGTGAGTGAGTGAGTGGATCAGGGATGGAGGAAGGGGGTAGGTATGCAGGAATGTGGCTGGCTGCCAGGACTTCAGAAATTCCACGAAGAATGATCTGAGCCAAGAGAGACCTCCTAGTCGCCTCTAGGATGCTCCTGTATGAGGAATGATTCCCCTCCATCTTCCCCATCCTAAGAAGAGCTCCTGCAGTGAGTCCGGGGCGCACACTTCCCAGAAACACCTGCAAGAAATTATCAAAGACACATAGGACCATGTTGTCCCATCCTCTGTTCCCCAGAAGACATCACACTCTGCCTTCCTTAAACAGGAGACAGGCGGACTCTGAGAAAATTGACATCTTTGATTTTACAAGTCTCCTTGTTCCACTGTAAATATATGCTCACTACTGAAAATATATAAATAGGAGCAAATTCTTGAACTTTGCATCTAATCTAGGAAAAGAAGTTTGAGTTGAAATGGAATGGAGGAGGGAAAGGGGTGGACTGGAGCCCCTGGATTTAATACAGGGAAGGCCTTTTTTTTTTTTTATGAAGCTGAATTGATTTGGTCACTGGGCATGAAAACCAACAGGCTATGGGAAGGCTCTTTTTTAAAGATTTTTTTAAGGTGGATGATATTAAAGTCTTTACTGAGTGTGTTACAGTATTACTTCTGTTTGATGTTTTGTTTTCTTGGCCTTGAAGCATTTGGGATCTTACTCCCTGACCAGGGATTGAACCCACACCCCCTTTGTAGGAGGGCAAGGTCTTAACCACTGAACCGCCAGGGAAGTCCCAGGTGTGTTTTAAAGACTTAGTCTTCATGTCATGCCCTCCCCACCCGCTCCTGGCCCAGAAGTAGGAAGGAGTGGAGATGAGATTCCAGCCCAGCAGTCCAGGTCCCAAGTCCACAGAGTAACCGCTGCAGGGCGCTGCGGTACCCACGTGAAGTGCTTGTGGAATAAAGACACAGGAGGCGGGGAAGCTGAAGGCCGCTCCCATCCTGGCTCTGCCCTCTGCTCCCTCTGTCCTGGGGCAGAGGTGACTCATCCCACGCGCAAACCCTTTCCTCCCAAGCCAGGGCTTCCCACAGGTGGCATCTCCCCAGTGCTGCCCGCCCTAAGAAGCCTGCCCTGGGCCAGCCGGGACATTTCGTCTCCTTCCGGCTTCCGCAGGCCCGCTGGACCCTCAGACCAAGCTCAGGTCTCCAGCTTCGCCTGTATCACAGAGAAAAGCGCTGTCCCCATGTCCTTTTAACTGTGATGCTCCGAGTCAGGGACTTTCCAAGGTTCCCGCCCTGCTTCCTTCCGGCTCTGGTCTTCCTGGGAAGAGCCCCTCTGGAGGGCTCAGGCCGACCACCGGCTGCAGGAAGTGAAGACGGAAGCGCACCTGCGAGGCCCGTTTCACAGGCCCCAGTTTCACTTTCCTTATTTAGCCGGGGAACTTCGCTCCCCCGCGCTCACCCCCTCCTCTCTGCTGCCCCGCTCCCGCCCCCTCGCCCAGTAACGCTGGCAGCACCTTGACCTTGGGAGCTGCAGTCCTGTCTTCCTGCCTCCTGGCTCCTCGGGTAGGCAGCTTTTCTGGGAGCAAAGCCAAGGCGGCCCTGTGGACTCCAGGCGTGGTTTTTTTTTTTTTTTTTTAACTCCAAACTCAGAGAATTTATCTTCCGCAGGGACTGCCAGCATCCCTCCCGCAAAGACCTTCTGTGGCTCCCTAGTACCTCCTGGGAGGAGGTGGCGCCCCTCCCCTGACACCCAAGGTCTCAGGATCTGAGCTCATTTTCCAGCCAGTGCTGCCCCCTCACCCTCCCGAACCCCCGCCTCCTCGGTCATTGCAGGGAGCGGCTTTGGTTCACGTTGGACCTAAGGTCGGCTCCGGGCTCTCCCCGGCCCTAAGCGCGGCCCGGAGCCCCCGGAGCGCCGTCAGACCGCGCTTCCTTCCTCTTCCCGCGCTGGCTCGCGCCTGCGTGTGGCACACAGCTCCCAGGGGCCCGGGTCCCCTCCGCACCGTGGGCATCCCTGGGGTAGAGCTGGGAGCTGGGACAACTTCCTGTCACCCCTCTTCCGGCCCCTGCATCACACACTCTCCAGCCCCACGGGACCCCCTTTCTAAACGAACTGCCCTCTGCCCCCCAAGAACTCCAAGCAGCAGCCCCCGGCAGGGCCTCCCCCTGCGCCCCACACAGGCCCAGCCCAGAGCAGAGGCCCCCCACCCCAGGGCTCGCGGCACCCCACTCCAGGCTGGAAGCCCCGCTCCCCTGGGCGCCCCGCCGCTCCGCTTCCTGCGCCCCCCAGGTGTCTCCCCAGGGGCAGTCTCTGTCCTCGCTGTGGGTGCCTGCAGAGCCCCAGGCGCTGTGCCACCCTTCCCGGCTTCACAGACCCCCGGGACCCTGCTGTCCCCGCGTCAGCCGCCCACCCCACCCACAGCCGCACCGGACCCTGTCCTCAGCCAGCAACGCAGGCCCTTCAGAGTCTGGATTCCAGCTCCGGCCCTTCGAGGGGCTTCGCTCCTCCGGCCCTCCCCCGCCCCAGCTCCCCCGACGCCCCTCCGGCCCTCCCCCGCCCCAGCTCCCCCGACGCCCCTCTGGCCCTCCCCCCGCCCCCCTGAACGCCCTGCCCTGCCGTTCCCCTCGCGTCCTCCGGCCCCCAGGGGCCGCGCTTCCCGCCCCATTCGCTGGACTCCAGGTCAGCCGGCAAACTCGCTTCTAGAGAGCCTCCTGGACCCCGGAGCTCAGCCTCGCCCTCCAGGCCCTCCAGGCCCCGGAGGAGGGGAGATTCCTCGTTCTAGAGAATAAGAGAACCAGGAGGAAAACCCGGCTGCGGGATCTCGGCAGCATGTCTCCAGGTCACTGTCTGATCTAGGTCTTAAACTACTCATCTCCCGTGACCTTAGGGGGGCCCCTGCGGCTCGTCCACACCCCTGAGCAGCCCTCACCCCTCTGATTCTCTGTAGGAGCGTGGCACCTTTGACCTTTAACCCCATCCCTGCCCTGGTGCATCCTCACTAACTCCTGCCAGAGAGTAAATCTCTCCTGAGGAGGCCACCTCCTCGCCCGTGTGAGCTCCAGTCAGCTTCCTGCCATCCCCACCTTGAGCCCACTCCACCCGGTCTGTCTCTGACTGAGTCTCCTTCTCCTTCTCCCTTGGCTATGGGGCTTGCTAAGAATAGCCTGGTGAAGCCAGGGACTGGAGTCCAGTAGTGTCCCCCAAAAAGATGTACCCAAGTCCTGACACCACGTATACAAGAAGGGGGAATTTGGACGCAAGGAAGCGGACGTGAAGACCCACAGGAGGAAATGGCCATGGGCGCCAACGGTGTGCCTGCAGGCACAGTGCGTCCAGGAGTGAAGCCTCCGCCTGGACAAGCAAAGGAGGCTCCCCGGGGGTTCAGGCTTGTGGCCCCCTGTTGGAGGGGGGTGTGCATTTCTGTTCCTGCAAGTCACCCAGGACCGGTGCTATGTGAGCGGAGCCCGGGGCCTCAGACAGCTGGGGAGGCCTTGCCCCGGGTCAGACCTGCAGGCAGAGCTCCCGGGGCTCTGCTGGGTTCCTGTGTTCCCAAGAAGCTTGCTGGGACTCCAGGGCCTGGGCTTCCTTTCCCCTGCTTCTGTCTTCTCAGAAGCCCCTGGAACAGACGTAAAGCACCTCTCTCCCTGCGGCCTGGCACCCTGCTTCCAGAGGCCGGCAGGTAACACTGACAGCCCTGAGCTCCGTGTCCCCAGGTGAAAACAGGGGCCTGGCCTCCCCCCATTCCCAACCCCCACCCCCGCCGGCTGTTAGCACCTTTGCGGTCTGCTCCTGCCCCTCCCCACAGTTCGGGAAGATGCGCTTGTAAAGCTCTAGTTGAGCAGGCAGCCGGTCCCGTTGGAGGGGCCCTAAAGGACACGCAGGACTTTGCTCAGGCCAGGCTCCCTGCAGCTGAATCCAGACATACCTCCCGGGTAACCAGGATCCAGATTGTCGGGAGACAGACCCCTCTTTTCCCCCAAGTGCCCCCTGCCTGGACTCCCAGGCCCCCAGGCAGGACTGGGAGCCGATGTTGGGGTGAGCAGTTGAGCTTTCCAGTGACCTGGCTGTCAGAGCTTCTCGGAGCCAGCGTCTGACAGGTAGATGGAAGGTGCGCTCCACGTTTCGGGCACCCGAGCGGCTACAGGTCACACCCAGGCACGAGCTACACACGGCCCTTGTCCCTCTTGGTCACTCGATGAGACAGCTCCATGCCAGTGCAAGCAAGGTGAGGGGAGGTCAAGGCAAGACGAGGAAGTGGACTCTAGAAGCTTCCTTATATCAGGGTAGGAAGTTCGAGTTGATAAGGAAGTTGGAATCAAGCGCCCCAACTGGAGACGGCCTCAGCAAAGGAAACACCGGGGTAAGAGATAGTCTGCGTTTACACGGCGCTCCAGCCGGGTCTACGGTCTACACGGCCTGCATCCTCGGGCCACCTGACCTAGAAAGAAACCCACATCTGGTGCCCAGCCAGCACCCGGGGGGAGTGCCCGTGAGCCCAGAGCTGCCTGACGTGCCTGGGGGCAAGCCACACTGCACACGCCACCCTGACGATGGACCTGCCATGTTGGGCAGGGCACAACGGTCACTCAGGGTCTCCTTCGCGTCCCGCACAGAGCTGCCTGTTCAGCTCCTCCAGGTCTCCTCATCAAGACAATTCAAAGGAAAAATGCTTGTGAATCAGTGCAGGGTCCCCCCGTGCCCCCCATGTGAAGTCGAATGAGTTGCAGCCCCCAGGGTGCCCCGCGCTGCTGGGTGGGATGGCCGGAGTTAGGCATTTCTGGATTTGAGTCAGCATCACCCCTTGAGTACGACCCTGATGAGTGCCCTGATGGCTCAGAGTCTCAGTCTACCCATCTGGGAAATGGGAGCAGCGCTTGCCCAGCACAGAGCGAGGGCTCCCAGACAGCGAACTCCTACCAGCATCTCGTTGTTTCACTGTCGTTCCAGGGCTCCTGGTCCTTCCCCGAATGTTACTGCCCAGCCCAGAATGCTCACCTTCCCAGGCCCCCTTCCCCTTCTTTTCTTTCAAAGTAACCATCCACCCTGATTTCCAAGGCCCCACCTGAATTCCCAGCTGTCCCTGTTCCTGACTTAGCACTGCGATGGCTGGTTTACCAGTTGGCCTCATCTACTGCGCCCTCCCTGCAAAGGCTCCCTTCTGAGCCCACAACACCAGGCATAGTGCCCGGCCCACACAGACACGCCTCACACATCCAGACTGAGCAGTGCTGAGCTGGTATCGCAGTCCATAGGTCAGTCCCTCCCTGTACACCAGCCGCCATGGGCTGGCTTTTGACCTGGCCAGTCTGCAGAAGGAGACTGGGGTCACAGTGACTCCGGCCGCTGGGGGAGGCCTGCTGGGGGTGGGGCGGCTCCCCCTTCCAGCAGTCTTCCCCCTCCACCACAGCAAAGCCCGAAGTCCTGGTAGAATCCGTGCCTTTCCTGGGGAAGGTATGAGGGGGTTGAAAAGCTAGGCAGGGAGCCGTCGGAGACTTGATTTTTCTTCCAACTTCTGATGTCTCCAGCCTGGACCCAGCACCCCCAGGAGTTCCCTAGAATTAAAGAGCGTCCTTCACAATCTCAGAGACTCTGGGCAAAGTCTAGGATCACTGTGTGATTCAGAGGGTGGAGCAGATGTCATAAATTACACATTTGTTTTAACACACACACACACACACCAGCCTCCTGGGCCTGCGTTCGGTCCTTCCTCAGGAGAGGAGCTCTCTGATGGACAGAAGCTCCCTGGCTCCTCAAGCCTTTCAGGGTCAACCCAGTCTCCCAGACGGGCAGACCCCACGCCTCCCAGCACCTCTGCCTCTGTCCTTGCCCTTATTAAAGAGCCAGCCTGGCAGGCTACAATCCATGGGGTCGCAAAAGAGTCGGACAGGGCTTAGCGACTAAACAGTAACAACAGGCTTTGTATTTTTTTTTAACCTTCAGATTTATGTAACAAAATCATTAACCACTTTCAATCCCCAATGCATAGTTATGTGACACCCATGTGGGGCCAGGCAGGCACTTTGCCATGTGCTTTACATGTTACCATCGGACTGAACCCTCTCAGTAGCCAATAAAGCATGGGCAGAATGAGCTCTACCTTTCAGGTAACAGAAACGAAGCTCTGGGGTCCACTGGCTAAGACTCCTCACTCCCAACGCAGGGGCCTGGATTCCATCTCTGGTCAGGGAACTAGATTCCACATGTCGCAACAAAGACCCAGGGAAGCCAAATAAATACATAAATAATTTTTTAAGAAAAAGAATGAAGCTCAGAGAGTTTGTGTGTTTTTTTGCGGGATTCACATGGTAGACGCTGGGAAAGACTGAGGGCAAGAGAAGAAGAGGTGACTGAGGGATGGTTGGACGGCATCACCCACTCAGTGGACATGAGTTTGAGCAAGCTCCGGGAGATGGTGAAGGACAGGGAAGCCTGGCATGCTGCAGTCCCTAGGGCCACAGAGAGCTGGACACAACTGAGCAACACCACGGCAGATGCATGGGGCAGCAGCTCGGATTGGATCCCACGTGTGCCCAGCTCTCCCTGCCGCTCTTGGCGAACCCAGCCAGAGCCTGATGGGAGTGGGCAGCGGCTGAGAGGGATGATAGTTCAAGTTCTAGTTTCTCCTGGCCCGTGGGCATCCGCAGCGAGTGATGGAGCATCCTAGTCACCCGCGGCAGGCACACCCTCCAGCTAGCTCAGGTCTCCTGAGAGCCCCTCGTGGGTGGCGTCCAGCCGTGCCAAGTCAGCGGAGCCTCCCGCAGGATCTGGACCTCGGTTCTGAGCGGTGGGGCGGAGCCACCAGGGTCGTCACAGCACACACGCCCCTCCAGTCCTGCAGGGCTGCAGATCCAGCTGGTGGTGTCAGAAATGCAGGGAGGCGTCTGTGAGCAGCAGACAGTGACTCCTCATTTAAATGACACACATTCAGTGCGTCTTTACCATCTGACATGGGATTCCCAGGGGGCTCAGTGGTGAAGAATCCGCCTGGCCTGCCGATGTGAGACAAAAGAGAAGGAAATGGCAACCCGCTCCGAGACTGAGCTCAAGCACACGAGCTCGCCCCATATGCCACGCTGGATGCTGAAGGCACCATCGAGCTGGCTGTGGTCCTGGCCTCAGGCTGGGGTTGGGGGGCCCCGCATTCCAGGGCAGTGAGGGAGGGAGGGAAGTTATAGTCCACTGTGACCCCAGCTCTGAGGGGCGCGGGGGGGGGGGGGGGGGGGATGCGGGGGGGGCTCGGAGGCGGGGAACCTTGATCAGCGTGGGGGGGGGGGGGGGGAGGAGGGGAAGGAAATAATGACGGGGGGGGTGCAGGGGAATGGGGGCAGGGGTGGAGGTCCCGGAAGGAAAGGAGCTGAGACAGAGGGACAAGGCCTGGGAAATACAGCAGGGAGAACTCTGGGTGTTCTCTACCACCGCAGGCCAAATGAGAAAAATGGCAGGTGCTGGACCAGGCTGGCATGAAATTCACCAGGAGCAATGTCTCCCTAAGAAAACGCTTTTATCCCCGGGGACTTTCCAGGCCGTCCAGTGGTTAGGGCTCCGAGCTTCCACTGCAGGGAGCACAGGCTCCACCATCTGTCGGGGAACTAAGATCTCACATTGTTCGATGTGGCCAAAAGGTAAAAATCACCATCACCCTCAAACTCCCATTTTACAGACAGGAGAAGCTGGGCAGGCTATGTTCAGCGAGTTCTCCCCACGGTCCCACACCCTTGCTCCTTTCCGTCTCTGGGAAAGGAAATGACCAGCAGACGGTTTGATCTGCTTCACAGGGTTAAACCAGAGAAGCAGGTGACCTCAGCTCATCGCTTATAGGACTTTATCCAGCACCAGCTGTGTACAAGCAAAGAAAGGGCAAACAACGAGTGTGAACTGCTGGCACACAAGGGAACGATTCCTCTTGCGTTTACCCACTCCTCATCCTCTCATGTGGAGTGGAGGTCCCGGCCAACCTCCCATGACCGGGAGAGACGCAGTAACTACAGCGAGAGACGGAGATCGGCCTTCGTGGCTCAGCTTCCAGAACTCTGAGTCTGCTACTCTGACTCAGCAGCTGGTGTCTGTCCCTGAATCCTGCCGGGAGCCAGCCTGTTCTCTCCCTTAGCGGCTGACACGGGAGTTTGGAGATGGTGTGGGGATGGCATTATTCGCCCGGGGAGCCAGGCGGCCGCAGCCTGACAAAGGCCCCGGGGACTGCTTCTCGGCGGCCCTGGGTGAGCCCTGACTGCTTGAGGGTCAGCGCCCTGGCGGGTACAGAGGCAAAGGCCGTTCTCCGCTTGCCACGCTATGTCTGGCTGCCAGGAGTCTTGGCAGCCTACTCCTGCCGAGGCAGGAGCACGGTTCACGGAGGCAGCAGGCCCAGCCTGCCGGTCCGAGTTCCGAGGGAAAGAATACTGCACTGGCAGCAGAGGGCATGAAGAGACGGGAGTCAGCCAAGCCCCGCACGCTGCAACTTCTCCGGAGGAACAGAACTCACGTTAGAGAAGCTTTGCTGTCATCGGCAAGGCGCGAGCTGAGCCGTGTACAGGCAGCACCGCATAAAAAGCCGACCTCATCTTCAGCAGCGTAAGGGAAAAGGAGGCACACCGAGCGGGATGCTGAGTTTCCCAGAAAGAAGCCCAGATTTCCAAGCAAAGCCTCACATTCAGGTCACGTAAACAGACCGCCCATAAACACGCCCAGCACAGTGAGCAAGCAGGGTGTGAGGGCTTCTCCGAGGACAGGTGTGTATCTTTCAGAGGCAGGCTTCTGACTCCAGAGAAGCTACGAGAAGTCACGACTGCCCAAAGCAGCTCACGGATCTCCCTTGCAGGCTGAGAAAAACACAACCAGTAATTAAAGTCACGTTTTCTCTCAGTAACACCAGCAACGAAACCACCACGGAGGCAATTCCACATGCCGGGTTTCATGCAAAACTTTGCACACGAGAGGCTTATTCTGGTAAGGGCACCATCACGTTTCGTAACAAAGAAAGTTGCCTTTTCATACCGGACTCACACGAAGGGACCATGCGGGGCTTCCGCCACCATGTAAATATGGCTCTGAGGCCAGCCTCCTCTTTTCTTGTTTACGTCCATCACCCAGGACATTTTACAAACCAGAGTCTGAGCTCCAGTGCAGAGCATCTTACTGCGCTAGAATCAGCCTGAAAGCTGGTGAACTTTGAGGTTGCATTTAGCCCAAAAGGGGCTGGAAACAGACCAACCAACCAATAAACAAACTTAACCACTTGTCCCTCAAATGAGACCTTCATGCCTCTGGGCACCCAGGGGACCCCCTCTTTCTGATGACTCAGGGGGAGCCCTGGATTTAGAGTCAAAAGCATGTGGCTTTGGTCCTGACTCTGCCCCCCGGCCAAGCGGAGGGAGGTTAGGAGTCCTCAGACCTCTTTTCCCCAGCTTCCTTCTGCTCGGGGAGTCAGCCTATTGTGAGCAGAGAATAAGATAAAGTAGGTCAAAGGGCTTGGGGGCATTTGAAACATCACACACACACACAACCCAGAGAGATCTGTATTCTGGGAAGACTAGGGGATTCCCTTCCTTTTCTAGCACAGAAAGGAAGACACGAAAAACCCATGCCTGTTTTATCTGAAAGAAAGAAGCAGAATCCACCTATTATAATAACACTGGTGATGAGACTGAAGAGTCAAATAGAGAAAACCTTGGGTGTGTCGTCACCTTTATTAGAAAATTAACCCACGGTTTCCCCATCCAGTAATGTGACTGATTTTTAAATAAACACATCTAAATGGGTGTTGTCCAATTCTGAAGAGTGAGTAGTCACCTTGGCAGGCCAAACACTTATTTAAATTATGCTTCCCATCGTTCCAAAATCTTTTTTTTAAACTCCATTTTTGGAATCGTTCCGAGAGCCTCTGGCACATTCTTTCAAACATGTCTGAGGGTGACACATTTTTGTCCTTTGTGAAAAACACTGATTTTTGTAAACAGCCCAGAGTTATTTGTCACAGAGTCTGGTAAATGAGCTAAGTATTGCCACTATTTTTAAAAGTGTTAGTTGCTCAGTCATGTCTGACTCTTTGCGACTCTTATGTAGCCCGCCAGATTCCTCTGTCCACGGCATTTCCCAGGCAAGAATACTGGAGTGGGTTTTCTTCTCCAGGGGATCTTCCAGATCCAAGGATCAAACCGGGGTCTTTAGGATTGCAGGCAGATTCTTTGCTAACTGAACCTCAAGGGAAGACCACACTTTTTAAAAAAAAAAACTGTGACTGTAAGACAGGAATCCTGGCTTTCTTTCAGTTCCAACAGAAAGTTACAAATAGCTGGACTGCCCTGGAGGTTCAGTGGTTAGGACTCAGCGCTTCCACTGCAGGGAGCATGGGGCCCATCCCAGGCCGGGGAACTAAGACCCCACAAGCCGTGGAGCGGCCAAGGAGGAAAAAAAAAGAACAGATAGTACATTATAGGAATCGACAGCATTGCTAGCCAGGGCCTGATCCCAAGGTGGCCGCATTAGAGAAGAAGTCACGTGGAAATGTGTTTCTACACTGTTGATCACACTTTGATTGTTTACCTAGCAAGACCGTTCGCCACCAGACTTTGAGTTTCCAGTAAAAAGAGAGCCACACTACAACTAACCAGCTGTTTAACTGTGCAAGCTTTTTATCACAGCTCTTCCTCGGGGTATCTGAATCCCTCATCTGCACACAGATTAACTGGCTGATACACGTTTCCAATGGATTCACATCTGTGTCTATCAAAAATACAGTAGCCCGCAGATCCAATTCCAACCAACAGGCTCTATATTCCCTTAAAAAGTTTAGATTTTCTTTTCAGTTATGAAACAATCTGTCTGAAATTTATAATATTCACTAATACCACTACAATGTGACTTGAAGCAATAGCTAGAGAAGATTTGCTTCTGGTGCACATAATTTAAATTGTTCGAGTTACTTTAAAATAAACATAACCAGAGAATTCCCTGGCTACTCAGTGGTTGGGACTCAGCTCTTTCACTGACGAGGGCCTGAGTTCAATCCCTGCTCAGAGAACTAAGATCCCACAAGCTGCAAGGCCAAAAAAGAGTAAAAACCTCATAATCACACTTTCATTCACTGAACATTGTACACTGTAGGTCTTCAATGGTGAATGATTCCAGTGACTTGTTTTATGGAAGCTATTGTTTTCCCTACCTCATTTTTATTGTGGTGAAATTTACATAACATTAAATTCATCATTTGACCATTTTAAAGTGTATGCTTTGGGGGCATTTAGTAGATTCCCAGGGGCTTCCCCGATGACTCAGTGGGTGAAGAATCTGCCTGCACTGCAGGAAATGGAGGTTCTACCCTGGGATGGGGAAGAACTCCTCAAGAAGGAAATGGCAACCCATTCCAGCATTCTTGCCTGGAGAAACCCATGGACAGAGGAGCCTGGAGGGCTATAGTCTGTGGGGTCACAGGAGTTGGGCATGCCTGAGCACACTCTCTCTACATATTATATAATGTATGTATATAATATATACATTCCCAAAATTCTGTGAATGAACCATCACCACTGTTTGATCACCAAACATCTTCATCGCCCCAAAAGGAAAGCCTATATTCCTAAAGCAATCACTCCCTGTTCTTTCTGCCTGCTGCTGGCAAGCACTAACCTGCTGTTTCTATGGATTTGTCTGTTCTGGACATTTCCTATAAATGGAGCCTGGTGCCGTGTGGACTTTTATGACCAGCTTTTCCACACAGCCTAACATTTTCAGGGCTTATCCACAGTGCAGCAGGTGTCAGCGCTTCGTTCCTTTGAATGCCTGAATAATTGAGCTGCACAGATGTACTAGACTCTGCTTACCCATCCACCCATGGATATATGAGTTGTTCACCCCTTTGGGCTATTCTGAATAGTGCTGCCATGAACACAGGTGTACAATTTTTCCTTTGAACACCTCTTTTCAATTCTTTGGGGGTATACACCTAGGAATGAAATCGCCGGGTCATATGGCAATCCTAAGCGTAACTCTCTGAGGAACCATCAAGCCTCTAACTCATTTCCTTTTCAGATTTTTAAGTCTTTGTTACAACACTGCTTCTGTTTTGTGCTTTGGCTTTTGGGCCAGGAGGCCTGTAGGCTCTGGCCCCGCCCAGGGATGGAACCTGCACCCCGCCGCGGTGGGAGGTGAGGTGAAGTCTTGACTGACAAGACCGCCAGGGAAGTCCTCCAGCTCCTTTAAAAAAATAATTCATTTATTTAATTTTGACTGCCCTTGGGTCTTCATTGCTGTGCACGGACTTTTCTGTACGCTGCATTTCTCATTGTGGTGGCTTCTCACTGCAGAGCCTGGGCTCCAGGGGCCTGTGTGCTCACTGGTTGTGGCTCACGGGGCTCAGTTGCTCTGCAACACGTGGGATCTTCCCGGACCAGGGACTGAACCTGCAGCCCTGCACCGGCAGGACTCTTATCTACTGAACCACCAACTCATGTTAATGCTCACACTTTCAACGTGGCCTGACAACCAGACGGAAGCTACTGGATGACTGCAGCCTGACTCCAGGCAGGGCCAAAGAGGCCTCTGTCTTTCCGAAGCGCTGAGGGGAGCAGCTGGGTTGATATGAGTTAAGCTTGTTCAGTGCGAGGTTGCAGGCAGGGTTCTGGACAGCTTCCTCTGGGGTTCGTGTCACAGCATGAACTGGCAGGGCGGGAAAGCTTTCCTGCCTGCGGGGCATCCTTGGTGCTTCAACCATTTTGTGAGCACTCCTGGAAAAGGAAGAAAAAGATGCCAACTATCTAATTGATAGGCTTCCCTTCCGCCCGCCCATGCTGCTTGGGCACCAGCGCTATACCCTGTCCTGGGCAGACATTGGTCCTTTCAAGGGTGGAGAACTAAGCTTCCCAAACAGTAGCTGAAGCTGCAGAGAGCTATTCCAACCTGGGTGGACTTTTACTATCTTTTTCGCCTAAAGGCACTGCCTAGTGATACTGGAGGGGAACCTACCCCACTTTGTATAGGGCAGCTTGTCCACACGATGGGCTTGGCCGGGACAACAGAAGATAATCCTAGGCAGGTATTGTTTACTGCAGCCAATTTACTGAGTCATGGGGCTCCTCAGCCATTAACTCAATCCGGTCAGCAAACTGATTAGCACTGACTTTTTTTTGTTTGTTTAAACGTGTTCTTGAGCCTTTGGTGCACTGACCTCTTTGCTACCTCACCGCCTGACACACACAGGCTTCTGAGCCCCTGAAGCCCCAGGCAAGGCTCTTGGGAGGAGCTGCACTGCCACAGAGATCAGCCCAGAGGGCTTTTTCCACTTGAAACTAGAGCGCCGAGACGGAAGTTGGCTTCCGGGGTCGTTGCGGGCCTCCCTCTGCCAGCCCAGGGGTCGCTCGTGGCCCCGCAGCCCCGCAGGTGTCCGGCCCGAGTCTTGGCTGGTCACACCCTCTGCAATCCGGCAGGAAACCTAACCTCCGCCGGCTCCAGTCCTCGGTGTCTGCCTATCTGCTTCCTTCTGGGGAAGGCCGCGCCGGCGTCCGGTGCGGGGGGATTTTCGGGGTGACCTCACCCTGCAGCAGCCGTGCAGACGTCGGCCCGCGCGCGGGGGCCTCCGCAGCCCGTCCCGGCGCCTCCCCGGGCCCTCCTCCCCAAGCAGGGTCTCTGCAGGGTCTGCGGGTGGGTCTGGGGGGTCACGCCGGCTCCGATCCCGGGCTCGGGAGGGCGGGGTGTCAAGGGACCCCCTGGGAAAAAACGCAGCGAAACTGCAAACGCCCGCCCTCTGTCTGAACAACTTTGGAGCCAAGGTTTCGGCGGCCGGCGGCGGGGACCGGGGACGGCGGGAGCAGCGGGGACCCCGAGGGCAGCGCCTGGGGCGCGCCTCCGGCCCCCGGGGCCCCCGGAAGGAGCCGCGCGGCTGCGAGGTGGGTGCGGCTCCCACCAGGCAGCGGGAGGCGGCGCCGAGCGGCCACGTGACCGCCGGCCCC
>ML663574.1:1198602-1292530 GCA_007570785.1 Antilocapra americana
TCCTGCCGTCGCGGTCCGTGCTGTCCGTGTGCTTCCCGGGCTGCGTGCTGACGAGCGGCGAGGCCGAGCAGCAGCGCAAGTCCAAGGAGATCGACAAGTGCCTGTCGCGCGAGAAGACCTACGTGAAGCGCCTGGTCAAGATCCTGCTGCTGGGCGCCGGCGAGAGCGGCAAGTCCACCTTCCTCAAGCAGATGCGCATCATCCACGGGCAGGACTTCGACCAGCGCGCGCGCGAGGAGTTCCGCCCCACCATCTACAGCAACGTGATCAAAGGTGGGGCGCGGGGGGCGCCGGGGGGCGGGGGGCAGGGGGCACCGGAGATCGGGGAGCGCGGGGCACCGGGGAGCGGGGGGCCGAGGAGCGAGGGCACCGGGGGCCAGGGAGCGAGGGCACCGGGGGGCAGGGGGCCGGGGAGCGAGGGCACCGGAGATCGGGGAGCGAGGGCACCGGAGATCGGGGAGCGCGGGGCACCGGGGAGCGGGGCTGATTGGGGAGCCTGGGAGCGGGGGGCACCGGGGCGGCGGGCACCGGGGCCGGGGCGGCGGCGCCGGGCACCGCCCTCCTCTCTGGAGCCCCGGGCGGGCCGCGGGGGAAGGGGGCGCGGCCGGGGGAGAGGTTGTCCGGCGCGGTCGCCCACCCAGCCGCTGGCCTCGCCCCCTGCCGGAGGGAAGCGCCCCGGCGTGCAAGCTGACCTCCCCCCCGGGCGAGCCAGCCCACCCCGCGCCCGGGCGCTGCCCGCCCAGCCTCGCGCCCCGGGTGGCGGGTGGCCGAGTCACATGGGGTCGGGGCTACTCCCTGCTCCGCGGGCGCGGGGCTCTGGAACCTTGTGCCCGAGACCCTGGTCAAGGGCGAAGGGTGACAGGCTCCAGGCCTTTTGGGGGCAAGGATGGGACACTCGAGGGTGTTCTGCTTGCCGCGCTGCCATCAGGATAGAGCGCACCGTGCAGCCGGTCTAAAAAAGTTTCAGCATCCGTGGTTTTTCGCCCCAGCGTCACAGTTGGGCAGGATGTGTGCCTGTCGTCACCGAGCACCTTGCCCTCTCCTGCTTCTGCCTGCGGAGCGGGGCGCGTCTGCTGCTTAAACGGCGTCGTGTGTGGGTACAGAGGATCTCGGGCCTGAGACCCTGCAGGCTGAGTCGGTGAATCAGTGTCGGCTTCGGCTTGGGTCATAGGTTCTGCTGCTGTGCGTGGGTATTTTTAAAACTAGAGTTTAGCTTTGTTTTCAAGTGAAAAACGCACAGGAATTTTCGTTCTGGGCCTTCAAACAAATGGGGGGAAGATTTCACGTTTGCCGTTTGAGCTATAATCAGCGCTCTTTCTAGTGTCCACCGGTTTCCAACTTTATAAAAGGCATTTTGGCAGAATGGAGATGCAGAGCCTGGTTCTTCAGGTGCGTGAGGGTGCTCTCTGTGGCGTCTGGGTAGCAGTTTATCTAGGGGTTGGTGATAGATGTCAAGCCTTTCTAAGCAGGGTTTTTTTTCAAGGGGGGTTTTGTTGAGGAAGTACTTAAGTCACTCTTTGGAGCCACTTTTTTTTCCCTCCCAGGATTGAGTGAAGGAAAACTGCTGGGGTGTGGGGAGGAGGGGGGAGCTTTGTGGGGGTGACTGAGAGGGAGGGGCGGGACACGGGGGGGCGGGGGGGGGGGCGAAGACCACAGCCAGCCTTAGGGCTCCTGCAGTAAGCTGTGAAAAGAGGTCGGATTTATCCTTTCTTCATGTTTAGTAGAGAATAGGCCCAAGACTCCAAAGGTACCTTTGGATCTGATGCAGCTGATTGTAAGAGGTTCTGTTAATGAGTAGACCAGCTGTTGACTGGTAGCCAGGTAGACGCCCGGCTCTTGTTTGGCACCTGGTTCGCCTTGTACACTGGCTCCTAACTGTGACCTACCTCGAGCGCTCATGAGATGAAGTCACTAGCCATCTGCATTTTCTGAGTTGACGTGATCAGAAAATTGACAGCCAAACGGTTTTTCAGTTATCTAAACAAATGACCTAATAGTCACGTGACTGGTAGGAGGGACTAAAGGTAACAGTTTAGTGTTAGAAATAATGGGTTTGAATTAATCTCTGTGAGTTGAAATCTCTGCTTCTGTGTCTTTTTTGCAGTTGGTCTTCTGCCTTTTAGGGAAGTCTCACGCCACCCTGAGCCTCACCCGGATTGGAAGCTTGGGAGGGGAGAAGTGTCTGAGCGCTGAGGGTGGTCCTGGAAGATGTGGGTTGGGCTGGGCAGGGTGCTCAGGGACCGGGAGGACTGGGGCGCTGAGTCTCTTGGCATTTCTTAAAAGTCTCTCTGAGAGACTCAGAGCACTGTTTGCAGATCTTCAGAGCCTGAACATCAGGTTATGCAGAGCAGTTTCTTCTTCCTTTGCTGGTTTTGGTTGTCTTACGGCTCTCTTATGCCCAGGAATTATTTTATTAATTAGAACATGGTAAAATCCTGCAGGAGAAGCACTTGTGTTAATTGTGTTTGCTTTTCAAGGTTCTAATTTTATGACTGAACAACTGTGAGTTTTTATATTTTTTCTTTTTACACTCTGAAAAGTTCCTTCTGTTTCTTTTGATGTTGGTCTCCATTTTTTGGAGGTGCTGGGCCTCGAGTACTCAAGAAGTTTAAGGACAGAATGCTAGAATCGAATCTCTGAAAATGTCTAATGGCTCCCATTTAATTTTTTTTTTCTAAACAAAGGTATGAGGGTGCTGGTAGACGCCCGAGAGAAGCTCCACATTCCTTGGGGGGATAACTCCAACCAGCTCAACGGAGACAAGCTGATGGCGTTCGATACCCGGACGCCCTTGACCGCCCAGGGGATCGTGGAGACGCAAGTCTTCTTACAGTACCTTCCTGCTATAAGGGCATTATGGGCAGACAGTGGCATACAGAATGCCTACGACCGGCGTCGAGAGTTTCAGCTGGTAAGAGATTTTTTTTTTTAATATTGGATTCTATTTTAATGGCATCTATTAGCGTCTGGCTGTGGCCACCTTTCTTACTGCCTCCCACAATATGCTGTGTGCATCCAAAGTTTTGGCTTCAGAAACGTGGGTAGTGTTTTAGATGAGCTTTGTGGACTAACCAAGAGAAAATTAAGACAGACCCGCAGTGGGTTTGGTGGATCTGCTGCCTCGAGTGCGTAGTTAGTTGGTCGGTTCTCTTTTTCGAGGGTCAGATCATCGTGAGTGTCTCAGGCACTTTCATCTAGTCTTTTCTCCTTTTACAAGTAATTCCATCTCAGTTATAGCAGCAATATCGATCTTTCTAAAAGCTGACCTTCTATTTTTGAATTGAAATTTCAATAACTGAATTGTTCAAGTATGCTCTTTAGCCTTCAAAGGTATTTCACGATTGATCGGGATAGAGAGGTTAGAATCCTTAATGTTTAACAGTCATTGTGCTTTTTGTATATTTGCATGCTATGCTTTTTTAAAGCTTCTAAGCACATTTTACAAGATGTTCCTCCTTAATATGTTGTTTTTTGTACTTCTGTTTTCCATGGGAAACACCTAGAATTTATTTTGCATTTATTATTTCTACTTTGTCTTACACAAGACTGTAAAAGTTTGTAGCTATTACACAACATTGAAGAGAGGGTGGAAAATAAGGTTCTGATCTAGGTTAAAGGTAAAAAAATAATAATTGAAATAAGTTACAAAGGACTTGATAAAAAAAAAATCTAACTGTGAATGTGTTGATTGTATCTGGGGTTTTATTTGCCGAAGACCAGAAAGATCCCAGGAATGATAGCCATCTCTCCTGTATGCAGTTTGGAGGGAGTTCAAATGTAAAGTAAGTCTTAACTGTAATGTGATCAAAATAAAGTGACAGTTAAAAGTAAAACTGCTTAGAAAGTTGTGTGATGCTGTCGGGTGTCAGGACGGTCGGCGTATCTGGGTGCGGCTGCGAGGTGACGTGCAGCCGGCAGTCCCTGCTGCTGCAGCTTGTGCTCTGCAGTGGCCTTGGCTGCCAGACGGCCTCGAAGTGTTCTCAGTGAAGCGGAGGCCTGCGTCTCTCCTTTGTCAGGGTGATTGCCTTCACGTGCATCGTACAGCCCAGCGCTGGATCGTGTACCGTCTGCCTTAGTTCTCTCTGTGTTGTGTGTATTTTGTTGGTTAACTTATGCGTTAATAGGCAGCAGAGGCGGTCCTGCATCCTTGTTAAAGTTGAGTAGCTGGAAGCATTATATGTTGAAAATCATGAATTTGACTTGACAAGTAGCCTCCATTCAGCGCTCAGACTTGGGGTTAATTTTTGTCTTTCACATACCCCTCTTCAGCTTCCTTTACCCTCCCTGCTGTTAAGTGCAGATTATTCTCCTTTCTTCTAAATTCATTTTCTCAGCAAACCCCACATTCCACTGTGCACTTTGTCAGGAGGTTATTCATGCTTCCAGGTCAGGGAAGAAACGTCTGTGTGTCATAGCATGCTCTGCGTGTCGGTTCAGGGAGTGACCAGCCTGCCATCCTGCACGGGTCTCTGGGGAAGCTCCGCAAGTCCACTTGGGTGAAGGTGCACCTCCCTGACCCTTCTCTTTGAACGTTCATGTCCTACACTCTCACGGTCATCACTGTTGAGAAGATATTCCTGAGAATTTATTTGCTATTAAGAACAGACTGTTAAACCACTCAGGCTGGGGACCTGCAGATTTTTGGCTTGAGCCAGCTGATGCTTTCAGAGCAGAGACAGCCTCAAGGACAAGGAGAGGCAAGTTCATGATGAGAACTAGAGGCACAAGGAAGGAGGAACGGGGAGAGGTCTGGTTCTGAGCTCCCGAGGACAGGGTCCTGCTGATGGTGCCCGGCATAGGTCGGTGCCGGGTTGTTACGTGGCACTAATGGCTCTCATACTTCCGGATGCTCCGTGGTGCCTGGCATGTGGCTGACACTGGGAAGTCACTTTGCTTACTTAAAATTTTCTTCCGAGTCGTCTTCCGTTCCTTCTCTCGTCTGCATACACAAAGCCCAAGTCCTGTGTTTTCCGGAGGTCTCTTGCATCCTCCACTCCGCCTTGTCCAGACCTGGCCGGGTCTGCCGGGAGCTCTGCTCATCTCCTCTGCTCCCGGGACGCAGAGCCGCCTCTTCTGGAGCCTGGACTCTGAGGGGCTCGCCTGTAACGCCGGCGTCGCTGGAGCACGCCCCACAGCCCACGGCTGCCCTCGGCAGGTCCTCTGCCCGGCTCCGTCACGCCTGTACCGTCCATCCGGCCTCCCCTCACAGACCAGGGTGGACTCAACCCCATACAGTCCCGGGCCATCTCCCTGGTTCAGCTGGAATCCGAAGAACAGAGCGGTTTCCGCTACCACCCCTTCCTCACCTGCGCGGCCCGGGAGGGCGCCTTGGTCGGTGCAGTGTGCGTGCAGGCCCCCGTGAGGTGAGCGGTGGCTTGTCCGGCCCCCAGCGACCCGCGAGCAGCCTCGCCGGGCCCTCCCGCTGGAGCCGGGGGCGGCCCCTCAGCCTGCTGCTGGCCCCGCCAGCACCCCGCCTGGGCCGCCCTCCCTCCGAGCCAGGGTCTCCTCTGGGCTGCCTCTGTTTGGTCTCTTTCTCTCACTGGCATGGGGTCTGACCCTTATCTCCTCATTTTGTTTGGTGATCTGAATTATAATGCTTTTCTATAAAAAAACAGCCTCTTTTTTTCTGGGAAACACGGGTGTTTTTGGTTGTTGTCATTGTTGTGTAAGTCAGTCAGTCGTGTCTGACTCTGCGACCCCATGGACTATAGCCCGCCAGGCTTTTCTGTCCTTGGGGTTCTCTATGTGCTAATTTGTTAATTTTCCAGGAGATGGGAAGTTCTTACATTATGGAATCGATTTTTCTTTTTTGTTATGTTTAAGCATGTAGTGTATTCTTGAATCTTGGATAGGAAAAATAAACTTCAGGGGAAATGAGAGGATTTAGCAGCTAAAATAACTCAGCCTTTTTGCTTTCAACTACCGCTTGATTATTAAGCTTATTAATGCAAATTTAAATGCAAAAAGTGGGGGCAGTTTGTAAGCTCTTTACCACTTTTTGCTTAAGAGGAATGACGCCCTCGAGTCGGTTTTGACGCCCTCGAGTCGGTTTTGACGCCCTCGAGTCGGTTTTGGGCCGAGGGTCGCGTGGTGATGTCACAGCGCAGGTTTTTAGCTTTTAGCAGGCTGTCCATTTGTAAGTAATAACTTTGGGTGCAAACATGAATGTTTTCTTTCCCTAGCTCCCAAAGGCAAACATTTCCTTTTCTGGTTAGTGTCGTTGTGAGTGAGCTAAATGCCTTACCGTGGAAAAGAAAAGTCTGAAGGTTCTTGTTGCTGTGACAGCTCACGTCGTCTTTTCTCACCCCTGTGAACTGGCACGCTGAGGACAGGGCGTCCGAAGAAGTGGTCCCTTAGGGTCTCAGTTAAATGTCTGTGGCCCTCTGCCTGGGGCGTGCCTTCGCCAAAGCCTGCCAGTGTGCTGGAGAGATTCTCTCTAGAAAAGCAAGGTGACTGGAGCTGGGGAATTTGCCGAGAGGACGCCAGAGATGGGAGTCAGAGCTTGGAGATGCGTGTCAGAACTAACAGCACGGCTGGGAGTCACTGGAGTGTGCGATATGCAGCTGCTTATTCAGGAGCCTAAGTAAAATGTAGAGGCCTCCTTACAGAGGGCAAGAGAGTGTGTGTCTTTGCCGTCGTCAGCATTAACGCGACTTCCTGTGATGGCCAGTCTTGCCTTTGCAATCCCGCAACTGAAACTGCCTTCTGTGTTGTGTGGTACCTTGAATTTGACGTAGTTTCTCTCGCTCCAGGGGTGCAGCTGGTGCTTGAGGACGGCTTCACCTCCCCAGGCCGATGAACTGGTCTTTCTTAGGACTGAGCTTCCCGCAGCCTGGGTGACAGTAACTGCTTAGCCTCAGGCGGGGGCTTGTGAAAAGGCAGGGGAGCTCAGTAAGGTAGGAGCTTCCTTTGGGCGAGAGGCTTGTTTCTTGTTGGCAGTGCAGCGTGAATTGAATTCGAGGTGCTGTGGGGAGAGACATGGCTCTGGTCAGGGTTTGCTTTAAAGGGAGAAGCACCAGTCCCAGTTGTGAACTATTTTCAGGAGAAAATAGTTGGAGAAGGATTTGGTCCATTTTCTTTACGAAATGAAATCAATAAAGGACTTTGACTTTAAGTTGCTAAAAATGTGCTGATGGTAAGCTTAGGGTGAAATGTTTCAGTCTGTGTTACAAGGATTATATGAAACATTAGAATTTGTAGAGATTTTTAAATTTAGGTCTCTGTAGAATTTGTTTTTATATTTTTGGTGAACTTGATCAGATGTCAGAATGGTTACACGTTAAGCCTTGAAAACCCAAAGCTGTACTGCTGTTTACATTGAAAACACAGAGGCCGGTTTGGCGTGTGCTTACAGTTTTAGTGTGACTTTGTGAGGTTGTCTGTGTGTGTGACAAATACAGGGATCCCTGGTGGCTCAGCTGGTAAGGAATCTGCCCACAGTGCAGGAGACCCCGGTTTGATCCCCTGGAGGAGGGCACGGCTACCCACTCCAATGCTCTTCCCTGGAGAATTCTGTGGACAGAGGAGCCTGGCGGGCTACAGTCCATGGGTCGCCAAGAGCCACACACAGCTGTGACTAACACAGACATACACGCGTGCCTGAGGACATCTCCTGAGGTGTTGTATCACGTTGACGTGCTCATGTTTAGGTCATTTTCCTTTAGGTGGAAGCTTGACTTGCTGAGGGGGATCTGAGCTCGGGTGCTGAGGAGGGACACAATACCGAGCTGCTGTGTGTGGGGCGCCTGTTACTGCCCGTCTCTGGGGTGCAGCCCTCACTCCGGAGGGCTGGGAGCTCCCTGTAAGGAGAGTGTGCCGGTCCCGGGGCCCTGTGCGCCGCATGCTCCTGCTTCACCTTTGACAGAGGCGGCCCGACCAGCGTGCCCTGTCCGGTCCTCTCAGCCCACAGCAGGCACCAGTTTCTCCGGAAAATCCTAGTGCTGGTGATTAATTACATGACGTTTTAATTCCTTCTGTTTGCAGAACCTGCTTTGTGCTTTTCAGAGCACGTTAACTGTTTCTATCACGTGCATTGTCCCTGGACCCTTAGTAAAAGAACACACGCGTTGTGGGCTCCGGACCTCCTCACAGACAACAGACTTGGAGGCAGGGTGGGCCTGGGCCCAGTCTGTGCCTCCTGCCCGGGGCTGCCCGGGCCTCGGGGGCCCTTTCCTCTTGTCCCAGCCTCTGTCTGAGCAGCACCCTGCACGCGGTTAGCACTCCCCTGGACGTCCTGGCACCTGTTCTGAATACGTTTTCTTAGGAATATGTGGCGCTGCTGGCAGGCACAGAGTCGCTTTTATGTTCTGAGCTTTCCCTAACGTCCTGTGCCATCCCTCGTTTTCTTTATTATCTTATAGTTAAGATGGTGATGGCGACGCTCCTAAATGCGCCGGTGAACTTACTAGCTTAGAGAGGTGCTGTCTACCCCATCTAGCCTACGTCATGGTAAAGCTGCTGGAACGCTCTCCGCCTTGAAAGCTAGCTTTGGTGATCCTCCCCTGATGTCTCATCAGTGAACATGGTTTCAATGTACCCTGAGGAGTACTTTTATCTGAAAGGTAGGCGTACATCTTTCTAGGGCAGGGGCATTTGGAACTTGTGCGCAGTCGCACAGAGCTGCCCCGGGGCTAGACGACGTCAGGGCACTTTTGTCCTGCTAGTTTACGGATGTAGTTGCCACAGATTGCGTTCTACTTATGAGCATTCCAGATTCAGATTACAGTTTGTTGCAAATTTTTCTTCCAATTACAAAGTAGCTATTTCTGGACATTAATAGTGATTTTTGTTTCATGGTCTTTTCCCAGCTATGTGATATAGTTCTTCAGTCTGTATTGTGAACATTTTCTTTTTATTTTTACAAGATCCCTTTTTTGAAGAGGTTTTGTTACATCCACGTTATTAGAATGAGCTGATACGGATCAAAGAGATAGTTTTGTTTTGAAATTGGACTTGAGTGGCCTTGGCTAAATTTGCCAGTTTCCTTCAGTGATGGTAGTTTATCTTAACCTTTCCAATTTAATTTCTCTTCTTTTGGCAAAATGAATGAAAAAGATCTTGAAGTCAGTGCAGTGGGTGAGCTTTCCCATCCACGACTGCTGCGCTGCAGCTGCAGAGTGCTTCAGCAGAGGTGCTCTTCTCGGCCTTGTTTTGGTTTTGGTCTAAGTCATGAGACTTGGACCCTGGGCTATGGTACGTGGAGCTTTACTTTGTATCTTGCAAACAGATTAGAAAGTGACCGTGTCCAAATTTATTGATTTATTTTACATATTGTAAGACACTTTTGTGAACGGCTTTAACGTGGCGACTTAACAGCGTGATGTGGTTTCCCGCCGTGCCACGGGGTGAAGTGGACGCGAAGGCCACATGGAGCTGGCGTCCTGGCTCTGCCTCTCCTGTGTGAGCCTGGCAAGGCCCCCAGCCTCTCTGACTTCCTCTTTCTTCCACTGTGAAGTGGGGGCGATTCTGAGACCATTATGAGTTGCAGGGATTCCGTGAGCTCAGGTCATCCACATAAGTAAAGCCTGTGGCCCGGTGCCCGACGCCTGTTGGCCTTGCCATTGTCATGAGCTGTTGAGAGTCCTGCCGCGTATGCAGACCGTAAGTCTTTGTCTGCAGCATGAAGCACTGTGACCTGTGATCTGACTCTGAGCTTGACCCCCAGTGCAGAGCCCTGCGTCCGCACCCGTGCAGAGCAGGGCTTCGTCCTCATTGACCACACGGTCTCCGATGCAGGCAGCCCCAGGAGGGTCTGAGGTTTTCCGAGCTGTGTTGCTTCCTGTTTCCTTCCCAGGGCCACTGTGCTCGGTTTTCAGACTGAAAGCGCATGGCGTGGTTCTTCATATTTGCATGCATGCGTGCTTGGTTGCTTCAGTCGTGTCCAACCGTTTGCCACCCCATGGACTGTATGTCCCAGGCGAGGATGCTGGAGTGGGTTGCCATTCCTGTCTCCAGAGGATCTTCCCAACCCAGGGATCGAACCTGAGTCTCCTGCATTGCATGAGATGTATAGCCAGAATTCTTTACTTGTCTGGAGAATGTGCTCCTGAAACGCTTCAGGGGTGGGGTCTGAACTGGCCCGACTGTGAGCTTCCCATCCCAAGCTTCTCCAGCACCCCTCCACTGCGCACACAGGCCCTTACAGGCCCTTTTCCCCTTTTCTCCGTTTCCTGGCAGGGATGTTGTCAGCATTCCCGTTAAGGAGGGTATTTGGGCTTTTCCAACCTAGGAAAATTCGTTATATTCATAAAACACAGAATCTTTTTTTTTTTAAGGTTTCATGTTACTTTCTGAGAGATTTTAAAACTCCTGACCATTTTGTTAAAAAAATACCAACTAAAAACATTAATAGAGTAATGGAGCAAAATAAATTTTAAATTTGCAAAGAGAACTCTTGTATTGTCAGCCCAGCTTCCCCTCGACAGCCCGGTGTCCCTGGGTTCTCCCACCAGTGCAGCTGCATCAGCCTGCTCGTGGAGTGTTTGTCTTCTCTTTTCTAGAAAATTCAGCAGGAGGTGCTGGGAAGTGAGCACTGTCACGGGTGAGAGCCTTCCCCTTCCCCTTTAAGTATCCTGGTTACCACTTTTTACCCCCAAGTGGTCTTTTCAAGGTTGCTTTCCTGTTAAGCAGGATGAAGCGCTCAATGGAAATCGAGTGGCCGTCTGCACTCTTAGACCCTGGGATGGCCTGAGGCTCCTGCCTGAAGTGCAGTGCTTCGGTTTACTGACATTAAGCGAAAGGGAACCTCGGGGCAGCGTGGCGGTGAGCGCACTGGCACCAGCCTCGGGTGTCTGGGGAGTGGCTCACGAGCAGTGCCTGGCGGGCCCCATGGTGAAGGGAGGTGCTCGCCCTCACCAGGCGGGCACGGGGCTCTTCAGGTGTGAGGTGGCCTCTCAGTTCATTTTCTGTTAATTTGTTTTAAACCTTAATAGTGAAATGCTTCGGAGAAGGCAGTGGCACCCCACTCCAGTCCTCTTGCCTGGAAACTCCCATGGACGGAGGAGCCTGGTGGGCTGCAGTCCATGGGGTCGCAAAGAGTCCGACACGACTGAGCGACTTCACTTTCACTTTTCATTCTCATGCATTGGAGCAGGAAATGGCAACCCACTCCAGTGCTCTTGCCGGGAGAATCCCAGGGACGGAAGAGCCTGGTGGGCTGCCGTCTATGGGGTCGCACAGAGTCGGACATGACTGAAGCGACTTAGCAGCAGCAGCAGCGAAATGCTTTATATTAACAAAGCTGCAAATACTATATATCCTCATTGAAATATTTTCATGAAAGGATTGTGATTTAACCTGTAGAGTTAAAATATTGCATTGCAAATGATTTGCCATTTTCAAATGATACTAATTTGTCACATTTGCAGTAAAACTGTCTTTGTTAGCTGCAGCTTCAAAAATGATGGGGACATTGAAGTGTTGTCATATAGATTATATACATTTCAACGGTATGCTAGGGTAAGGAGCATTATACTTTTTCGTAAGTTTTAAATTGTTATGTCACAGTCAAATACTGCAGTCAGTTTTAAGATTGGCGACACAAACTAGTAAGAAGCCAAGGTCCCCACCTCTTGTATTCTGTACATTTGACCTTAACGTAAGACAGCTTTCTTCTGAAAAAGGAGCTTTATTAAAAAAGTTCATCCTGTAGAACTTCAGTCTTTTTATAGGAGCATATATGAGCATGTCCATTTGATATTTTTATGTGTGACTATTTTATGCTCTGTGCAGATGTGAAGCTTTAGGCATTATAGAGTTTCCATTTTTCATCATGATAATCTGAATTCAAGTGTGAGAACTGAAGAGCAAGTGTAAAAGGACAAGAAGGCCTTATGTAGCACGTTTCAGGAGATGAGTTAAACCTTAAAGAAATCATGTCAGCTGCCAGCTTTCAGCAGCTGTTTAAGGATATGATACCGGCCACCCACCAACCAGTCAGGCACTTTTTAGCAGACTGAGTGGTTGCTAGCAGAACTGAATGAAAGTAATCTTTGTTCACATCAATCTTAGACACTATTTGGAGGAATCAGCATTAAAAAGCAAAGAAATAAAGAGCCACACATGACCCGGAGGAAAAGCAGAGAGAGCGCCTGGAGAGTGGGGGGCAGTCCTGAGAGGCAAGGTTGAGGCCCCGGGGTGGGAGGCCGAGGAGAGATGAGCCGAGGAGAGAGGTGAGCCCGGCAGGCAGGAGGGGTACCCCTGTGCAGGACCTGGGGGGGCCCGGGGGCGGGCGGGCAGCAGCGTCCGGAGCCTGTGTGCCGTCCTGGAGGCTGGCAGTGCTCACCTTGACCTCGGCTCGTGGCCCAGCGACAGGGCGTGGAGCCCGTCAGCTCCCCACCTGCCACGTGTCCTGGGATGGGCAGGCCCTGGAGACCGGGGACCACCTGCGGGCCTGCCCTCGCAGAGCTCCGGTCCCGAGAGGGGCAGCTCAGTCCCCGCAGTGCTGCCGGGGATCCAGTGAGCGGTGGAGAGCACTGACCTGGAGCCTCCCTGCCTGAGCAGGCGGGATCGGCGAGTGTTTGCCAGCTCAGGAAGGACCCAGGAGCGCAGGCCCTTGGAGGGTAAGGTCAGGGCTAGTTTGGGTGAGTGGGGTCACGCTGGAGTCCTGCCTACGGTCCCCCCTGCCTCCCTTAGGAGCACTGCTAACGCGGCGGGACTGTGCGCTGGGAACTGTTTCGCACGCGGTTGCGTGGGAGACAGCCCCTTCCGGCCTGACTCACTGGCTTCTCTGCTGCCCCTAGTTTGGGCTCTGGATTGAACAGGGAGTGAAGTGACCCTGCGCTGCGCTCTTAGGCTTGGCTAATTACTGTGGACGGGTGCGGGTGTTCGGGTCGCTCGGATTGCAGGGGCCGCAGTGCGCGGCCGCCCGGTGCCGAGGCCCCGGGTTACAGAGCGCTCCTGTGTGTGGGCGCCTCTGTTTAGACAGCAGGGGAATTGAAACTCGATTTGGGAAGTTACGTCTTATGTTGGAAAACTGCATACTCTTCTTGTTTTGTTTTTCTCAGCAGTCAGGGTTGTTTGTTTCTGAACTCAAAACAGTTCTCTGTGTGCTATTAGGACCGTATATGACTGGTCTTTTTCTAAGAAGCATTTGATTCTGAGGCCTGTTTCGGGGAGGGCTGTTTCAGGGCTCAGAGCTCTTAAGCTTCTTAGTGTTGTCATTGTCTGAGAACAGGTGGTTGGTTTTGTCTTTATCTTCTGAGGGAATTACTTGTAATAGGCTCCAGAATCCAAAACAGCTTTTTTTTTTTTTCCCCAATTTAGATTTTAAAACACGTCTGGCCCGCTGTAGACTCTCATCTGGTTGGCCACTGTGCCTCCGTCTGTGCTGACTCGCCGCTGTGTTTTCTGCCAGTCTTTGGAGACGGCACCGCCATCGACTCAACTCCCCTTTAGTTTCTGTTTGTATCCTCTTCATTTAATGTTTTACCAGTAACGTTTCCTGGAAGGAGGTGGTTTTCTCAGAGGACTGGTAAGATGTTCTTCTAGAAAGTGGACGTGAATTTGTGACTTGCGTGGACAGTTCTTTCCAGTGTCCACACGTGTGGATTTTGTGCAGAGTGTGGTGGTGACGGGGGTCCTGTTGTCGTGGTGCTGGTGAGTCGCGCCCGCCTCGCAGGACTGCCTCCTGCCACACGCGGACAACCTGCGCTTGATTTTTCAGGGAATAAGGTTTTTATAAGGAAATACTGTCTGCCGCTCTGAAACCTGCATTTTAAGGAAGGGGCTGTAATTCTTACAGGCTTTTGAAAATAATTGATACTTTAGAAGTGAGTTGCTCAGTCGTGCATGAGTCTTTGCAATCCGATGGATAATTAAGTCCTTCATTTTTTTGTAACATCTGTAGTAGAGTTACTAAACTGCGTTTACGTTTTGTGTTACATGTAAATTGGAATTTGGTGCAACCACAGGAATACTGTTAGAAAACTAAGATCGTTAGCTGTAAGTCATTTCGGTGATAAGTCTGATAGAAAACCTGATACTAAAACATTGTATTTGTGAGCAGTGGCAAGAAACTGTCAGTATATAAAATAAAGCGCTAACTTCTTTCCAAAAGTCTCTTATGTTTTTCTAGCTTATATGCAAGAGAAATCTGAAGCAGTTTAAATCAGAGGTATTCTTTCCAACATTCTGCTTAGGCTGTTATAACCTAGCTTAGTCTGGAGAGGGATTTAATTTGAAAAAATGCTTTCAAAAAAACGTTTGGGTGCTTTGTGATGGGACTGGCTAGTTTCGGCTCTTTTGGGAACTTTGGTGCGCGTAGAAGATGCTCGTGGGATCCTTGCAAGTGCGTTTGGCTGGACTCCTCTTAATTCAGACCCGTCTGCTGAACAAGGGAAGAGCCCTTACGTTTCTTTGGATGTAAAAGGAACACTGTCTTTCTGCCTGTGAACCACGCGACAGGCGTGAGCAGTGGCACTTCGGAGGGCGTGAGAGCGGTGAAGGGGGAGCAGCCTCCCTCACTAAACCTGTGCTGCGTGTCACTCCAGTGCCCTGTGATGTTTTCTCCAGAGAAGAATGAGTAAAGTCATCTAAAAAAGAAAAAAGGAAAGGTCGGTCATCTCGAAGATAAGGAGCAGTAAAATGGGTCCTTTGTGGAGAGCAGGTGGGAGGAGCAGGTCTAGGAGGGCAGGCGGGGGGGAAGCAGAGGTGAGCTTCCAGGGGCTGGAGCCCAGCACGGGAGTTCTCCAGCCTCATCAGCTCGACTTTCTCTGAACTAAAAGCTAAGGGGGAGACAGACCTGGGCCGCATCGAGCAAGAAGCAGCGCCTCCTGCCTTTATTGCCGGCCGCGTCCTTGGGCGGGAGTGAGAAGTCTCGAGTCACTCACCAGCTTTAACCACAAACATTTCCATTTTGTTCCTTGTTTATATTTGGCATTTTATTCTTGCTGTAAACCTTACATATAAGTAAATGCCAGATGGTAAGGCTTATATTACACAGAGTCTATTCATAGCCTATTTAAAGTCTCCTCTAAAGCCTATTTAGATGTGGCTTCACCAGGATATTTGCAGGGCTGAAATTACCAGTGTATACAAATATGAATTACTGACTTTTTTTGAAAAAAACTTCTGGGTCACTTTTAAAGGCAAGTTAATAAGTTTCCTATTGAATAGATGATCTTTAAACATAGGTATGGTAAAGCCTCCCTAAATGAGTATTCAGGAAACGTGTCTGCCTGGCTTAGTTTGAGGATTGTAAGACGGATGAAAAGTCCAGGCACATTACAGGTGTACGAAAAAACCTCCGAGGACAGTCGAGGCCACAGCATGTGGCAGGTCATTGGCAGCTGCGGTCAGTTTGAGGAGTAAAGAGATTTATGATTTTCTCTTATCTCTTGACTCTGTTCCCTCTTCGAACTACTCCAGACTTGCAGATGGAAGGGCTTAAAATGCATGGCAGCTGTGAGAGCCACTGAGCCGTTGGATCCGGCTGTTTGGGAACACGGACCTCTGTCGTTTCCTGCTCTTCAGGACGTGTGGGCCATTCACGGTGCTTGCCTAGTGGCGGCTCCTCTGCGTAGAGAAAGCTGGGTGTCAGCTTGTTCTGTCATCGTTTTCAGAATCACTTGTGTGCTTAGATCTCAGAGGAAAGCTTCTCTCTGCTTAATTATCCTGATGATACAGATTTTCTTTGAAATTTAGTATTTCTTGTGCTACCCTATTTGCTCTTAAAAGACTGTTAAGTAGTGATAGTCTCATAACTGGGGCTTCGCTGATGGCTCAGTGGTAGACAAGCCACCTCCCAAAGCAGGAGATGAAGGTTTGACCCCTGGGTCAGGAAGATCCCCTGAGGAAGGAAAGGGCAACCGACTCAGTGCTCTTCCTGGGAAACTGCGTGGACACAGGAGCCTGGCGGGCTGCAGCCTGTGGGGTTGCAAAGAGTCACAGTGACTTGGCGACTAAAGAACAACAGCGGTCTCGTAACTGGAAGAGCCCCCACAAGTAAAAATGGGTGCTTCAGTTAAGAAGCACTTACAGTTCTCTAACTGACTTTGATTCACAGTGAATTTTCTGCCGTTTATAAGACATACCTCATCAGCCTGCACGTAAGTTCTAGACATTTTACAAGATGAAGCATTTTAGCAACAAGCTAAAAGCTGCTGCAGTACTTCCAGTTCACATTTGATTGACTTTTATCAACTCTTTTCTTTCTAAAGTGTAACTTTCACCTGTTCACCTGGTGAAAAGGTAGACTGGTCTTAAACACTTTGCATTGGTTTATCTACCTCTCCTGCAGAGTTCAGCTGTTTGTTGGAGAAGCAAATTAACTTTATAACAAATTGAGGTTTTACGTTCCTTAGGGTCCTGTTTCCAAAACATAAGTAGCAGTTCTAATAGCTGTTCTCATTTGTGCGTTTTTAGCTGCTTACTGGGTTACACTGTGTACCAGCTTCATTGACTTTTAACCGTGGGAGGCTCTTGGAGCTGCTTTGAAGGCTGTGGGCTGTGTGGGACATTTGAAAATGGGCTCGGGGGGTACGGAGAGGAAAGCGGCCAGAGCCGCAGTAACACAGGAAGTAAAGCGCCTCGGAGTCGCCACGCCAGGGTTTAAGAGAGAAAGCTGCTCGCAGGCTTGATTCTCTCCAGGTCACAGTTCAGAGACGTCAGAGGAAGGCCCAGTGCTTTTCTTGTGAAACCTAGTCCAACTCAAGTAAATGTTGCTTGAAACTTACTTCGGTCATAAGATAAAGCTAAGGAAGTTTCTAATGTAGATTCTTAATATTCTTGGCATTTTTACAAAGCTCTCTAAAAACCCCAGCTGGTTTGGTGTAATCCACATCAGAAGGTAAAATTAACATGAGGGCCTTCCTGGGGGTCCAGGAGTTAAGATGACGCTCCCAACGCAGGGGCCCGGGTTCAATCCCTGGTCAGGGAATTAGATCCCAGAGGCTGCGTTTAAGATCCAGCATAGCCAAATAAATAAAAATAATTTTTTTAAAAAAAAGGTAATATGAAATCCAATTTTGAATACAGTATTCAATATGTCCAGACCTGAACTGATGCTGGGATTGCTCCTCAGAATCGCTTCTTGTGGGACTTGTTAAAATTTTGATTTGGTGGAACTGTACTAGGCCTGGGGAATCTTTGTTTTTAAGGAGCACCCTCTTCAAAAATTCCTGTCACAGACTCGATGGTATGATATTTTAGACTTCACTTGCCAGGACAAAATTAAGGGCATTTTGTGGGTATTTGTGTTAACAAGAGTGAATTCAAACTTCCACAGACTTTTTATTGGAGAAACCCGTAATCGTGAGTTGTACACAGTGTTCTTCAGTACAGGCTTACTAACGAGAGCAGATTCTTCGGGGAGGGGATGACGTTGTGCTTACGGGAGGAGTAGGCTGTCGGGATCAGTGCAGTGCCCACCGTCCACGCTGATCTGTAAGGAGGCTGCGCAGCTCACCCTTGGGAGCGTCTGCCTCACACGGGTGGATCTTAACCAGAGGAGCCTGAGAGAGTCCTGGAGCCTCCTGAGTTCGCCTCTGGGCGTGGCCTTTATGTCGCAGCTTTACCTTCACCACTTCCTGCATAACTGAGTTCATTTCGAAGTATGGATGCTTTTTTTTTTTTACACTTGCATTATGGTCTGAAAGATGTTGCGAGAACCATGTTTTATTTTAGAAATGTCTGTCTGCTGCATGTTTGCGTGAAAATGGAGGCCCGCTGTCTTAACTTGACGGCAGAGAACGTGCTGTAAGTGGTTGGACGTTGCTTGTGATTCCAGGAATGCTGATCGTCAAAGTGATCTTTGCATGCCGTGCTCAGTCCTGTCTGACTCCTTACGACCCTGCGGACTGCAGCCCGCCAGGCTCCTCCGTCCACGGCGTTCTCCAGGCAAGAGCACTGGAGTGGTGTGCCGTTTTCTTTTCCAGGGGTCTTCCCCACCCAGGGAGTGAACCCTCATCTCCTGCGTTGGTGGGTGGACTCTTTACCACTGAGCCACCTGGGAAGCTCCTGCACAATGTATTTTGCCTTTAGGTTCAGATTGAACTCGTTGGGAAATGTAGTCAAGTCCTCCCCAAAGTTGACTTTGAAAAGCCATTCAGTGTCCCGCTTTAGTGGTTTAAGGTGGGTTTTTGTTGCAGAAAATCTGATTCTGTCCACTAGTTCAAACCTCAGTGCAACTTGCCTCTGCTGAGACACGGGACAGGCGTCACGGGCAGGTCGGCCCACTCAGCTTCTGCTGACCAGGCTCGTGGGCCTGCCGTCGGTCCCGTCCGTGAGAGCGGACTGAGTCTTTTGTTAACCACACCGGTTCTGTGAGGCAGCCCAGACCTCAGGTGTTTCCTGCAGAGTCCCTGCTGGTGAAGAATCTGGGGGGTTTAGTCTCTCAGCTGTGCCCGACTCTTGTGACCCCCCTGGACTGTAGCCCACCGGGCTCCTCTGTCCTTGGGATTCTCCAGGCAAGAACACGAGTGGGCTGCCATTGCCTTCTCTAGGGGACCTTCCCAGAGCAGGGGATCTTCCCTGTGGTATGACCGTCCCCACAGCCCGTGAAGTGGCGGCCATGCTGCAGGCCCCACGCAGGCTGTGCGCTCGCCTGCAGCGCTCCCCGCAGACCGCTCGCTTGGGCTCCCTCTTCAGTCAGCTGGCGCCTGGCGCTGACCCCTTGAGGGAACTCCCGGTGAGCAGTAGGGGCAGTCCTCCTTGGGCTCTCAAACACTAGCTGACACTAGCCACCGGAGGCTCCTCATTTCCATTTTTACCTCTTGTGAAGAAATTCCCTTTACAATGTTAGTTTTCCCGCCTTGCTCTTCCGTGGTGTGGCATTCTGTTCCGAGAGCCCGGGCGGGCGCTGTGGGGTCAGCGCGCAGTGCGTGGGGGGCCCTGACCCACTTCGTCCCTGCCTGCAAAGGCAGCCTCTCTGACACGGGCCTCCTGTCCAGGGGCGATGTTGAGCCCACTCCTTGCTTAGGCTCAGCTCTGTAAAGCTGGCGCGAGATGTGGTTGATAGAACTCGTGGAATTCCGTGCACAGGGATGCCAGGGCCAGCTCATCTCACCTGTCAGCCTGGCTGACTCTTGAGGCGACGTCAGCAGGCCCCGGCTTTGTCAGAGGCGGAGCCTGTCCTGTGGCGAGCCCCGCGGTCCCCGGCTGCTCCGCTGTGTGCGGGCCGAGCCCGGACACGCACAGGGTAGAGAAACGGGCAGACCCTCGGAGAGCCCTGTACCTCTCAGGCCGGCCACAGCAACCTGGAAACTTACGTCAGGATTTCAAACAGAGGAAAGAATTAAGGGATGGCCGCAGACATCTGAAATTTGAAGTCCAAAGTGTGAAATGGCTGTTCTTTCGAAGTGTATTAGGAATTCTCTTCAGTAACAGGACACATACTGAGGACAGTTACAGTGGCGCCTCGTCGTAAGCCAGGAAGAGTGAGGCTTGAACGGTGGTGTTGCTTGCCCGGCACCTGAAGTGACTTCTGGGTTAGCCAAGGGGCTGAGCAACACAGCCTGAACAGTGCGTCACAGCAGAGCGCCCACAGGTAAAAGATAGGAAAGCTTCTCTGTGAATCAGTGGTGCAGACTGAAAGTGTTGCCTAGGGCCGGCTTTGGTGATTACCCATCGAACCAGGGGACTTCCTCATTTTACCGACCGTTAGATTGAGGCTCAGAGAAGTTTAGGGGCTCGCCAGATCGCTCAGCGTTGAGGAAAGGACTAGAATCAAAATTAATGATAGACAGTCGAAAGACTTCCGATCACCTCTGAGGTGGTTAGGGCAAAGGATTTGAGGGAGGTCGGCCGCTGGTTCTTCACAGTTCGTTCCCAGACCCTGGAGGGGAGGCGAGGGGGCCGTCAGGCCATGCCAAGTGAGGTGTCGGGTTTGCATACGGGCACTCAGCTCAGACAGAGGTCACTGAGAACAGGGATGCCGTCGTTCATTTTCTGTGTCCTTCATGGTTGAATTGCAAGTAACACCCACTCTCTGTGTATCCGGGTCTGAGCTGCAGCACTTGGACTTTGGCTGTGGCATGAGGGATCTAGTTCCCTGACCAGGGATCGAACCGGGGCCCCCTGCAGAGGGAGCTCGGAGTCTCAGCCACTGGACCACCAGCCAGATCCTTTTTTATCTTTTAATTTGGATTTGTGGTTGTTTTTAAAGGTTGGAAAAATAGATTTCTCTCTGTTGTTTCCCCAGTAGAGGTCTTTAAAGCTCCTGCAAGGAATTCCCCTAAGTTACCGAAGTCAGAAGCGTGCTCACCCCTCCATAGCATGAGTGTTCACAGAACTGCACGTGTGTCTAGACCTGTGTTGTCTCAGGACAGCTCTGGGGGGAGCTTCACCTCTCAACAGTCGGGGGCCTCCGTTATCACCACACCACATGCAGTAAAAGGTCACTGAGGTTATTCCAAGGTTATCGTTCCTACTTTCAGTCTTCTCACTAACGGAGGGTCGGTCATATCGCCTGTGATATAAAAGGTGAGTTAACGTCGCTCTTTTTGACTGAGGAGTTATTTTAACCCAAAATATGTTTTTCATAGGAATGATATTTTGAAGCATTTCTTGTCCTTGAGTAGATACTGGCCAAATGTTAGGGGAGAGGGCCAAGGGCACCTTATTTAGGACTTAAAATATTAGCGATGATCCACACATTGAAGTGTGTGAAAATGAATTAAAATGTCTTTATTAAGACTTTGTACAGTGTCAAGTGCACGAAGGACTTTGTAGATGGTACTGATGACACGCTCTTCAGCAGAAGCTGGGACTTGTTGACGGGCACACACGTGTTTGCGCAGCGCCGCCGTGTGATTCTGGTGAGGTTGTGGACCCTGATACAGAGAGGCACGTTCTGAGACCCTCTCTTGGAGAATGCTGTTAGATCAGGAAGCTTCAGTGAGATTTAAAAAAATGCTTTTTTGTATTTATGATAATACCAAGAGGAGACCTGTTTTGAGAAGAGAATATAGTCACTCAGAATGTCCAGATTACCTCGTCCATGTTTTAAATAGCGAAAACCAAAACCTATGTTCTGCAGAACTATTCCTATTGTGAACCCCCGAGTCCACATTTATTAACAGAGTTAAGAATTTTCTGGATTACAGATAGATCCCGCATACTGTGTGATCTCCACCGTGTTTTGCAGCAGACACTTCGAGAGTTTGACCCAGTAGGAGAAACAAAGACTGCAGAGCGCCTCACGGCAGTTTGGGTCGGCTTTACTGCCGCGGGAGCACGGGCCAGGCCCACGCGGAGCCGTGGTCCTTGGCTTCGTAGTCGTCGACCTCAGCTCAGCAGTTCAGTGTTAGTCTTGCGCGACCCTTCGCTCCGTGGACTGCAGCCCGCCAGGCTCTGTCGTGGGATTCTCCAGACAAGAGTACTGGAGTGGGTGGCCGTTTTCTGCTCCAGGGGATCTCCCCGATCTAGGGATTGAACCTGGGTCTCCTGCATTGCAGTTCTCCAGGTGTGGTCCTTGGGCCACAGGGATCCCAGAAAGCCTTTAAAAGGAGGCTTCACGCTCTACAGTCTTCATGGTGTCCCTGGGACGTCCTCACCCGTTGCTGGGCGGACGCGTGCCAGCAGCACAGAGCGGCACGGCTTCTGCCTGGGGAGCCCCGACATACCGCCCAGCGCCCTCAGCCAGGGACACGCGCCAGTAAACCAGCGAGGCCTCTCAGTCCTGTCCCACTCTTTGCAACCCCATGGGCTGTAGCCCGCCAGGCTCCTCTGTCCACAGAATTCTCCAGGCAAGAAGACTGGAATGTGTTGCCATTTCCTTCTCCAGGGGATCTTCCCAACCCAGGGATAGAACCCAGGTCTCCCGTATTGCAGGCAGATGCTTTACTGTCTGAGCCACCAGGGAAGCCCCAAGGAAAACACGTACCAGGTTCCCCTAAGATTGTCTTTGGTTGAGCAGTAAAGACTTTTTCAAATCTCCACTCGAAGCGCTCTGGATGGAGCAGGGTCCTGCAGCAGACCACAGTCCTTGGGAAGCATGTTGGAGACGGGCCGTGCTGTGCTCGAATTCACTGTATTTCTCATGGAGCACCGTCTCTCCTGAAAACAGATGACCAGCTCACTCACCTGGGCGTTTGATGGCCTTTTTTTTTTATTTTTTAAGAAAATGAGTGGAATCATTAGCTTGCCAATTTGAGGAAAATAAGTTTGTTGCCATTGATAAAAGTTGATCTTTCAACTGCAAATCAGAACTTACCAAAGCTAGCGTCTGCTTGCCATTGGTAGCTCGTCGACTTCCTGAGCCATAAGGCTCCTTATGAGATCATGATGATGACAATGAATGTGATTTTCTCCATATTATGCTTTATACACTTCATTGCCCACTGTATTCCAGGGCTTGATGCTACAAAATTGTTGGGGAGGTGAAAGGCCCATTCAGAGTACAAGGCAGACTTTTAATGAGCTGTCACTGTCGAAGTCTGGTGCAGACATTCAAATGCCTGCGGCTGCAGAGGCTGTCAGGACGCCCCGTCTCCAGCGGGCGCTCTGGGAGGCCGGGCCTGTCTCACTGGCTCCGGCCGGGGCCCCCTCTGAAAGCGCGGCGCGGAGGCGGTTGCCTGCCCCGCTGCCTTCACTGAGCGCGCGCAGCTGAGTTCATCACTGGTGTTTTTAAGAGAATTGATGAGTAAAATGTTTGTTAAGCTGCCTCGTTCTTCTTTCTAACATGGTATTGTAGCTGTAACCCACTAAACAAAGTCTCTTTGAGGTCCTGAAGAATCTTAAGTGTATAAAGGGCATCCGGAGACTAAAATTTTGAGATCTACAGCTTTAAGGCCTCATGACTCAGAGCGTGGCCATAGAGATCACCTGATTGCAGAGACTACCTGCAGACAAGACCTTTCGGTGACTCTTCTGCGTGAGGGGGGCACTGCCTTCCGGAGCTCAGACCTGGGGAGCACTGGCAGAAGAGCTCTGGGGTGGCAGAGGTCCAGTGAGGGGGTGAGCACACAGCCCTCTCTGTGTGGGTGCTCCCGGCTCACCTGTTTGTCCGCTGTTCAAGGATTTCCTTGAGGAAGGTGTTCCCATACGCTCAGGTGTCCGAAATTGCCTGAAGTCTGGGAGAAGCCTGGGCGCAGAGAGTGTAGGCACTGGGGCTCGGGGGCGGGGAGTCTGTCTGGACTCGCCTGTCCCCTCAGGGGTCCCCCACCTCACCGTGCTTTGCCTGTCTCGGAAGACAACCACCACTGATGTAAACTTGGGATGGGGGGACGTAGACAGGAATCACCCCGCCGGGACTGTGGTTGGATGTTCATCTCGAAAGCAGTTTGCACCTTTTCATTAGGCCTCCCCTGTGGACTCGCAGCTGTGTGGAGATGCGAGCGTGGAGTCCTCTTTGAGGGGGTGGTTGTGGGGAACGCTCATGCAGAGACTGAGAGACTCCCAGGCTCTGGCGGAGGCAGACGTTTTATACGTTTTTAGTGGGATCAGCTGCTCTGTCTGAAGTTGGTGACTAAACAGAATATGTTTGGATTAAGTGTACAGCCAGAGAGTTTAACATGAACTGTTTTAAAAGAGTCTTCCATTTCTCAGCGCTAATGACCATTTATTTTCTTCTTGTTTTCAGGGTGAATCTGTAAAATATTTCCTGGATAACTTGGATAAACTCGGAGAACCAGTAAGTTTTCAGGCCATGTTTATGTTTATTGCCTTTAGAAAGCAGTAGCCAGGATGAGGAAATTTGGAAAAATTAATGTATTGAGCTATTTCCTTCTTCCTCGTGGCTGTATTCAGACTGTTCCCAATTCATTTTTTCCTCCCTCTCCCCTCCTGACTGCTGCCATTTCCACGAGGAATGCCCTGCTCACTGTTTCATGAAAGTAAAACTCTTCACAGAAAGGAGTTTATGCTTGGAAAGAAGACTGCAGTGAACGAGTCCTGTCGTGGCCTTTGCTTTTCTGGAAGCAGAGGCTAGACACAGAGTGCCCACTGAGTTCAGAACTTTCTGGCAAGCAGTGTTTTCCAGTTCAGGACCCCCATTTGCAGGGTTGGAGGTAGGAGGCTGGATTCTCAGGGCTGTGACGTGGGCAGAGTCACCCTTGCCAAGGCAGCCGCCTGCTGAACCATCCTGCAGTGCGTCCCCCATGGCCCCGAGCCAGCAGAGGCTGGCGTTGTCCACGTGGGGCTCAGGCAGAGGCCTCCCTGGAGGAGGCTTCACGCTGCTCAGAAGGCACCCGAGGGCCGCTGCTCTGGCGCCGCGCCAGCCCTGACCCCTCCCAAGCCTGGCTTTGTGTGCCGCCTCCTCTGGACCTGGTTCTGTTGTAGAGTCTCATGTGGTCTTAAAGGGTCTTGGAGATGTTTAACCCTAAAAATAAAATGAAGGAGAGCACAGAATGAGCCCAGCTGCGGGCAGGAAGCGGTCCTGTGTGTCCAGGACGCTGGAGAAGGGTGCCTTCTGCATTCTCCCTCATTCTTCGTGTTTTGCTCAGCGGTGCTTGCCCTCCCTGTGGTCAGCACGTGTCCCCTGGACGCAGGTGTCCCCGGGCTTCGCTTTCTCCATCCACATCGGGGAGGCTTTGTCTGACGACCCCCTCGTTGTCACTCTTCCATCGGGTTAGATTGTCGTCCGCCTTGAAGAGAAGTTAAGTGTCAGCCAAGTGGAGAGGAGCGTAGTGGGCACACCCAGTTTTGAAGAGGGGTTTCGTGTTTCCCAGTTCAGAGCGTGTGCAGCTGACCTGCTCGCAGCCCACCTTGTCCGTAGGCCCGCCTTGAGCATACCACACATCCCGGGTCCCTCTTGTTTTCAGACTCCATTGCTTGTGTTACAGTTGTTGACTCATGTGAGGTTGGCTGGTCTTTCCCCCATCTTTGCCTGAAGGCAGGGACCTTGTGTCTTGGTTCTGAAGAGCTGAGTTCTTGCTGCTTACCGACCGTGCCTGGCACCTCTTCGACATTCAGCAGATGCCCTGCAGCCTGCCAGGCTCCCCTGTCCTCCACTGTCTGCCGGGGTTTGCTCAGATTCGCGTGCAGACCAGTTAATGGTACATGACACTTTCTCTTTATTCCTGAATCACTGAGCAGGAAGCACTTTTCTCTTTTCCAGGAGTACATTCCGTCCCAGCAAGACATTCTGCTCGCCAGAAGACCCACCAAAGGCATCCACGAGTACGACTTTGAAATCAAGAACGTTCCTTTCAAGATGGTCGACGTGGGTGGCCAGCGGTCGGAGCGGAAGCGCTGGTTCGAGTGCTTCGACAGCGTGACGTCCATCCTGTTCCTTGTGTCCTCGAGCGAGTTCGACCAGGTGCTCATGGAGGACCGCCTGACCAACCGCCTGACCGAGTCGCTGAACATCTTTGAGACTATCGTCAATAACCGGGTTTTCAGCAACGTCTCCATAATTCTTTTCTTGAACAAGACAGATTTGCTTGAGGAGAAAGTGCAGATTGTGAGCATCAAAGACTATTTCTTAGAATTTGAAGGGGACCCCCACTGCTTAAGAGACGTCCAGAAGTTCCTGGTGGAGTGTTTCCGCAGCAAGCGCCGGGAGCAGCAGCAGAAGCCCCTGTATCACCACTTCACCACGGCCATCAACACGGAGAACATCCGCCTGGTGTTCCGCGACGTCAAGGACACCATCCTGCACGACAACCTCAAGCAGCTGATGCTCCAGTGACGCCCAGAGGGCTCTCCGCCTTCCCGCCTTCCTGGTTTCTGTTTGTTTTACTTTTAAAATAGAAGTTTACAGCAGGAATTAGAACAGTCTTGTTTCTGGGTTTAGCTCCTTGGAAATCTCGGTCCTCCTCCTGCAACTCCCGGTCCTCCTTGGGGGCTGCCCTCCCGCCAGGCCTCAGCCCCAGCGTCCCTCCAGCCCCAACCCCCTCTTCCCTAACAGCGCCCCTGTGGTGCCCAGTGCAGAAGGCGAGGTGCCTGGCCTCGGGGCCTGTCGGGAAAGGAGGGCCGTTGGGAGAAGTCCGCTCTGAGGAGTGCCGGTCCGTAGGCTCCCCCGGCTTTGGCCTCCTCGTTTGCTGATTGCTCGTGTGCCCGGCAGTTGTTCCAAGTCTCTGTGGCTCCCGAAGGCAGTACTCTGCGTGTATCTCAGTGTACGGGAGGATGTCTCCCCCGGTGCTGGCGGGAACCCCCATGTTCGGTGTGCACAGGCGCGTGTCGTTCTGGGGTCTTGACGACATCAGGAGTGGCGTGCGGTCGCCTTCTTCACACGTAGGTGTGTCACCCAGGTGCCAGGCAGGAGCACGTTGGCCTTAGCAGCAGCCAGGAGGTGCCACCTGGTAGCACCTTGCTGAACAAACACAGCCCTTCCCTCTCAGACTTCGAGATCCCATCTCAGACATGCTGGGTCCCACGGTGGGAATCCCTGTTGCACCATCACGGACGCGGTTCTTTCAGGCTGCTGCCTGTTCCCGTCAGCCCCAGATGGCAGCATTTATGGGGTGTTTTGGAGCTTGCCAAAGGCAGTACTTGCCTGTCGCGCTATTCGGGAAGCCACTGTTTGAGGTTCTCGTTCCTTCTCGGTGTGTCTCTAAGAGGCCGTACGTGTTGGCAGCACTGTTGTTTGTGGAGTCCCGGCTCTCCTGAGCTGCGTTTGGGAGGTTCAGGGGTTCGCCCAAGAATGAGGAGTTGTGTTCCAGTTACTGCTGAAAGATGGTCACATGTGACCTCCCCCACCACACCCCAAATTAAAACGCACCCCCCCAAGGAGCTTTGCCATTAACAGACGCAGCTTCCGTGAGCGCCTCAGAATGGCTGGTTTTCTGTGTGGAGAGGACTGCCTTGTAGGTTGTGTGGTGTTGGAATTGGGGAGAGAAGCAGGTGTGCAGGGTGACAGCTCGGAAAGCCTGGTGGGTTTCCTCCCTCTCCTGACGGTTGTGAGCGACTGTGGTACCTGCGCCCTTACTGCACAGCTGGCTTTCCCAGGTATTTTACAGGCAAGAAGTCCTTGAAAGACCGGTCAGAATTCCGGGTCCCCAGCCCTCCCCGGTCGGGCCCTGGGTCTGGCTCGCCGTCGGGTTCGGATAGGACTCTGCAGGGGCCTGACCAGGGGCTGTCGGTGTGCCTGACGTTTCTCACATTTGCAGCTCCTCCGTCGTTGCCTCCCACAGCTGCCCGTGTGTTCGTGCCTTGCGGATCCTATGCTGCTGACGTGAGCCCCTCCCTGGGACACAGGCGTCCGTAGAGCAGGGCTTGTGCGTGTCTGAGATGAGAGTTGTGTGTCCAGTGCTCCTCAGACACAAGTGTGGCGTCTGACCCGCAGAGGGACCCAGGGCAGGGCCCGGCGCGCACGCTGCACGCAGCCTCGGTGGAGGTCTGTGCGTCGGTTTAGCAGGAGGCGGTGTTCCCCTCCGGTGAGGGCTACAGTCAGAGTGTGCCAGGAGGAAGGATGGTCTCAGTCAGATCCTCGTTCAGATCTCTGGCGTGAGCCACATAACTGCCTGACAAAGCAGAGGTCCCCATTTTGACCACCACAATCAGATGTTAAAACCCCAAGGAGGTGGGATACTGTTCTGAGCATTTGAGATTCCTTTCCTGATGTGTGTGAAGTCTCAGAGTCACCTTTCTTTTAAAGTAAAACCTCGAGTATATTTTGAGGCAGTAAATTACTCATAGAGGCTCATGGGTTCAGTCTGAAGGCTTTAGTTCACGGGTTTTATATACTGTATTTTTAAACCATGTGAGAGAGTCCTGTACCTGTATCATGAAATCCAGACCCTTTTAAAACACCGCTGTGTGAAGGGGAGGTGGGCATCAGGGGCCAAACTGAAGGGTGCTCCGTGTTCCCCGTGCCGGCCCCCCACCCCCGTCTCTAAAAATTTAATTTGAATTTGAATTCTTCACTGTATTTAATTTTCTAAGTCTTCATGGTTACAATTTGGAGTAAAATGTGCCTAATTCTTCATTACATTCTGTTCTTAGGTCTGAATGTCTTGTTTAATTCTTAAGAAATGTCACACAGTGTCTTCATTGACCTTGAAGAACCTTACAGTATATAGAGTTGCCTTATAAAGCAAAGAACACCTCAAATTTTTGCTTTTTTTTTTAAATAGGGAAGAGTTTTTGTCAGATATTTTTTCTGAAGATCCAAATAATTTAAAGGCATGCCTCTGCCACTTAAATATTATTTTTAACAACCCACATGATTGCTTGCTGCCAAGTGTTACATTAAACTGGAATCTTTACTTGTGTTGTCTGGAACGGGCGCTTGATAGCTGGGGCACCACAGCAACTGAAGAAGGCGTCCTGGAAGCCACGCCGCGTGTCCTTCACACGGCGAAGATCCTCTGGTGAGACTCTGGTGAGGTTGCCGAGGGAAGTCCTTGTTCAGTGGTTGGTATAAAGCGGGAAGAAGTCAGATTCCCCAACCCCAGGAGTGATTAGAAGTGTTGATTTACATGCCCAGAAATCATGGGCTCCGTAATTGTAAGCAGAAGTGAATAAATCTTAACTTCCAGCGTCTGTCCAACACTTACATTTATGCTTTTGGTAGGATGTTATTTTCAGCATTAGTACACATACCCAGTTATGCCTTATTTATATGAAGAATAAAGTTACCAAGTCATGTTCTGCAATGTTCTGAAATTCAAATCACTGTGTGAGAAACCCTCAAATTGGTGCTTTCATTACATAATGATACATTGCGACAGAGCCCCAAACCAAGCCATCTGAATCAAGACTCCCCCATTGCGCTCTGTAGAAGTGTGTTACTTCTGTACGCGTATTGAGAAGGCTGCGTGTCAGTGTTAACTCTCCATTTCTTGTTTGAATCCATGAAATCATGCCTGTAAGTCTCAGTCACACATTTGTAATAATCTCCCTAATAAACCTAGAGAAAGTCACTCCGTTACCTTTTCATTTCTTTTAATGAAAGAAAGTTTTAATTGAGGGATCAAGAGCACAGATTCTGCATGTCTTTTTTTTTTTTTTAGTTGAAAATCCGACTTTTATCTGTCTGTCCCATCATTTCAACATGCAAAGTCACATTACTCACAGGTGATCTGTCCATAGGTCTGTGCTGCTGTTCTAAAAAGCGCTGTTTTTTCCTTCCTTCTAGTGATAGGGCACAGCTTGGCTTGTCAGAGTAGTGAACATGAGGAGGGCGTGTGTGTGTGTGAGTGTGTGTGTCTCCACGTTCCAGATAAAGCAAATAGTAAACATCCCCGTTATTTTATGGTACGAGGTTAGGGCTTAATAAATTTATAGAGAGATGAAAGTCAAGTCTAAACCTGGACACTTTTAATCGAGTTGAGCTTCGTGGCTTTTTCAGTACCACCGACTTGCTACTCGCCTTAGCAGAGAAGCAGCTGTTAACAAAACTTGCAGTACGCCACTAGCGTTCTTATGTCTGCACTTGAATGTATAGTTAGCATGTAAAGAGCTCATCCTTGCCGCCTCTCGGCCTAAGTGTCTGATTTCCAGTGGCAGAGCTTACATGGGACAAAAAGTGTTAGTGGTAGGGCAGTGATTTCTGGGTTGGTAAGAGATTTTGCGACCTTTCCAAAACAGCATCACCTTTGAGTGATGAGCATTTCCAGATGGACGGAAGCAGGGCCCCAGGAGGCATCGCACTCAGCCTGCGCATCTCCTGATGGAAGGATGCTCCTTCCTGTCTCTGATCTGGGCTCGTCTCTGGAAATCCTGTTTGCAGTGTTTCTCACCACAGTTGGTGTGTCCATCCTCAGTCATGCCTGTTTAGGGGTTGATTCTTGGGAAGGACCTGTAACAATGCAGCGGACTATACCCTTTCTTTGCCTCTTACTTGAAAGGAGAATTGCAAAATGTTGGAATGGCTTTTCCCTGCTACTCCAGCATGGTGAAGCTCATTTACCAAAAGCCTTATCAAAAAGTATTTTGTAACAACCTGATAGAGACTGTACCCTACAACATGATTTGTATTAGCTCTGTATCAAAGTATTTGTGGCTTCAGATTTTTTATACATCTATCTTTTTATAACTCTGAGAACTGAGCACATTATCTGGTAATTGTTGTACATTTTTTTTTTCTGTCAGTGCTTTAGGATTGGCAATAAATTATTTCTACAGGAGGTCTGAAAGTGGAAAGAATGATTTGATTTGATAAAATGAATTACTAGTCATCAAGGCTTTTTACTTTTGTACATATTTTGCAGAAATTTTGCCTCTTGCTATTAATATTTGCTTTGTAAAAATTACGTTTAATAAACATTTATAAACTGTTCCACACTATGATGTTATTTAAACTAACTCTTTGATTAATGTCAAGAGTAAAGCAGATACTTAAAAGTCTGAAAGAATTTCCACCCAGTGACTGGAACCTCAGAAATCTCTCTTTTGGCAGATCTCTGACGATACTTTGACTTAAGTTAGCCTGTAAACGTTTCCTCACTGAAGAAGGGATCTGGACTTCAAGAAAGTTCCAAACATTGATTCCGATGTGGGAAGCAGGAGCAGGAAACACCGCCTTCTCTGCTGCTCTTAAAATCTGCTGGTGTGCACCGTGGTCTGGGCTCACAGTCTGTCCACCTGTGAGCTAACACTGTTACGTCTTTTGTAGCTGAAACTGTGTTTTAAAAGCAAACTGATACAATTGCACTCCTTGTTTTGTTTCAAGAAACTTTATGATTTACGAAAAATTGCAACAATAGCAGTTTCCTAAAACTCCACACTGTGGGTAATAGTTTCCCCAGTTAACATCTTGAACTATCCTAATTAATATCTTGCATCATACTCATGTCCCAGAGTAGTGCATTTGTAAAAACTAATGAGCCAGTGTCGACACTTCAGTCTTAACTAAACCCTGTTCTTTCAGACTTCCCTCATTTCCCCATTGCCTCTTCCTGTTCCAAGCCCGTCCATCTGGGACACCGTCTTACCAGGACCTGTCCTGTCCGGCTGGGCCCCTCTGGGCCGTCACAGCCCGCAGGCTTCCCTCGTCACGGTGGACTCGCTGGGCCGGCCCCCTGTTGGGGGCAGCCTGGGTCCTGCTCGGGATGGGGCCGGGCTCTGTCGGGACCTCAGAGCTGAAGTAGCACTCGTGCAATTAGTTACATCATTCGTCCTTTCCCTTTGCGACTCCAGCTCCGTTAGAAGGCGTCCGTGACTGTCGGTCTGTGTACACCTTTCCTTAACTGCTGTTTCTGGAGACAGTACGTGCTTTTCTTCCCCGGAGCAGAATGAAGGAGCTTTTCCTACCATCGGGATTGCAGATCAGGTGTGAACAAGCATCCGTGGTGATGGCTGTAATCCAGGACTGGTTGATTCTAGGTGTTTCTGGCAAAATAAAAATTGTGCCCAAGAACTCAAATTTACTGTGAGACTTCCCTGTTAAACGCAAGAAAAATTGAGAAAAATCTGGAGGTACTTCCAAATCTACAAATACCTACCAATTTGTAGACTGCAAACAAGCTTTGTTTGTGAGATTTAAGATCTTTTAAAATTGAAACTAAACTTACTTGTACATTTGAATCTCCCAAAGCAAACCAAGAGGTCTTTAAAAAAAAAAAAAAAGAAAATCCCACAATTTTTCTTATTCTGTTGGTGGAACAAGAGAATATTCATTTGTCAATGGAGACGGCTAAAAACCTGTTGTCCAGTAAAGTGTTGGGCACCGTTGACACGGCTGATTGGCAGTCACATTGCCCTGGCAAAATGGCCTGCTCCGTTGCCCAGACTGTGGGTTTTTGAAAGAGAAAAGAGACTTCTGTCCCTTGAGAACGCAGGAAACTTGCAGTACATAGGTTAAACCAGAGAGATGTTTGGGTGACAGGAAATTTGGCAAATCCTCCAAAAAACAAAAAGACTGGCAATGTTTTAAAAGACGTACTATGGAACGTCCCCTCCGAGCGAGTGGGGTCCCTGGGAGACGGAGCTGCAGCTGGGGCAGGGAGGACAGAGACACTCACGACTTCCCGAGCGTCTGTTCACCAAGACAGTGGGCTGCTCCCACGGGGCTCCGTCTGAGGTCACCGCAGGGCAGAGGCCCCGAGGAGGCAGAAGGAGGCTCCCTCCAGAGTGACCAGTCACACACAGTGTTGCTTTGTCTTGTCCCCACGAAGGTGCACGAAAGGCAGACAAGCAGGGCGGCCTCTCTGAGTTGGCCATTCTTTTGTCAGCCGACTTCACGGCCGCTTTAGATTTGGGCTGGTTTTCCTCCCGGCAAACGTGGGAGATCTTCTGTTACTCTCCACGGAAAATCCCAGTTCTTGTCAGCTCTTTGAGAATTAACTCGCTGGTTTCATTTAACGCCGGAACGAGTCCAGTGAAACTTGGTCTTGAGAAAAAGACCGTCACAGCATCCAGGCTCCGCAGACAGGAGCGTGAGCGGTGTCCAGGCTGCCCCTGTGTTTCTGTGGCGGGTGGTAGTTCTGGGGCGATGCTGTGAATCGGGGTAACGGGAGGGTCTTCTCTGGTGGTCCAGCAGGGGCGATGGCACACTGCTGATGCAGGGGCGTGGGTTCCATCTCTGGTCGGGGAACTAAAGCCCGCCTGCCATCACAAAGACCCTGCATGCCACAACTAAGACCTGGCACAGCCAAATAAATAAATATGTTTTTGAAAAAGAGGACATTCCAAGCCCAGGGTGGGTGCTCGGCTTTACGGCAGTAATAACCCTCTATACAGGTACCCTAGGCAGCAGCCTCTTCATATGTCTACACCTTACGCTTGGCTGTGCTGGGCCTTGGCTGCAGAGCAGGTTCTTCTCTAGTCGCGGTGAGGGAGGACTCCTCCCTGGAGGTGGAGCACGAGCTCGGGAGCGCAGGCTCAAGGATAAACCTGTGGGGGCGCAGGCGCCTAGTGGCTCCATGACGGACAAGATCCTCCCAGACCAGGATCAAACCCTTGTCTCCTGCTTGAGTAAGCAAGTTCTTTACCTCTGAGCCACCAGCACAGCCCTTGCTAAAGCACGGGAAACAAAATTTTGCTCAAACCTCCGCCCAGTGTTCAAGGCGTCCACCTCCCTCTCCAGCCAGCCTGCCCTTCCTGCTTCCTGCATTCCAGCTGAACCACGTGGCTGTTTGCCCCCATGCCTCCCCTCTGGTTCTCTCGGCCACAGGCAAAATTCCCTAAGGGCTTCCCTAGTGGCTCAGTGATTAAGAATTCACCAGGCCTTGCAGGTTCCATCCCTAGGTCGAATTTATGCTCTCGAATTGTGATGCTGGAGAAGACTCTTGAGAATCTTGGACTGCAAGGAGATCCAACCAGTCCATCCTAAAGGATATCAGTCCTGAATATTCATTGGGAGGACTGATGCTGAAGCTGAAACTCCAATACTTTGGCCACCTGATATGAAGAGCTGACTCATTGGAAAAGACCCTGATGCTGGGAAAGATGGAAGGCAGGAGGAGAAGGGGTGACAGAGGATGAGGTGGCTGGATGGCATCACCGACCCAACGGACATGAGTTAGGGCAAACTCTGGGAGACAGTGAGAGACAGAGGAGCCTGGCCTGCTGCGGCCCATGTGGTCACAAGGAGTCGGACAAGACTGAGTGACTGACAGCAGCAAACCTCACCCTCCCTGGGAGACTGCGAGAGAGGGGGGTGGCAGGACGGCTTCCACCCCAGGTTGAAGCCGTCTCTCGGGGCAGGTTCTGCGGGGCCACTGACGTCCACACTGCGGCGATGACACGAACCCAATGTTATTACGTGGATGCTTTTGTGGCGCACCCGCCTGACGTGTCCGACTCCCCAGGAGGCACCACACGGGGCCCCCTTCTTAGAAGACTCGCTGACCCGTTGGGACGGAGCCTGAGGGGAGCCGGCTTGAGGGGTGAAGAGCTCTCAGCCCACCCTGGGGGACAAGCGGCCGGCGGGTGGATGGTCACTAACTTAAAGAGTGGCCTGTTAGACTCATTATCAGGGAAACAAGCTCGAGCTCCATGGCTCCCATGTTCTTTACTACTTTCAGATTCTTGGAAGCCTTCTAGAATATTCCAACTTGCCACAAAACTAGTTCATAGTGTAATATAGGATTATAGTCTGTGTATACAAAATTCTTATGGTAAGTTTTCTGGGGAAAAAAAAAAGGATTTTATGGGAAAAATTATAACTACATGTCTCTGAAGACTCTAAGGGTAACGCAACAGGTTTTGGAAAATTTACCACCCAACCCCCGCCACTGGTGTGCTGTTATTTTTTTCCTGCCCTCTTTTCCTCTTAGAGAATGTCCTTGTAACAGGCCGTAGATAGTCCAGTGTGTTGTCTTTCTGAGGCGTTGGAAGCAGATTCCGATGTCCTCAGAACCTCACTGGAGTCTTCAGATAACATGAAAGCTGTTCGTTCGCTTCACGGTCATTCTCTCAGTTCAGCCTGTGAAAGGACTCCAGTGGGAACTGAAGTTTGGGCAGCCACTGTGGGCAACGGTATGGAGGTGCCTCAGAAAACTACAAACGATTCAGCCATCCCACTCCTGGGCCTATATCTGCAGAAAACTATGGTTCAAAAAGACACAAGTATCCCAGTGTTCATAACAATACTACTTACAATAGCCAGGACTTGGACTAACCAAAAGACCCATCGACAGAGGGAAGGATAAAGAAGTGTATTTGCAGGGGAGTATTACTCAGCCATGAAAACGAAATGATGCCGCTTGCAGCAACATGATGGACCCAGAGGTCATCATAAGTGAAGTAAGTCGGACAGCCAGATATCATATGCTGTCACTTACATGTGGAATCTAGACGGTTACACAGATGAACCCATCCAGGAAACAGGATCAGACCTGCGGTTGGCGAGGCGGAGGGGCTGGGGGCTTGGGGCAGCGATGGGGTGGGAGACTGCGGTTAGCAGATGTGAGCTTCTGTGTTCGTTGATATAATGGGTGAACGGCAAGGTCCTACTATATAGCATAGGAAACTATGTTTGGTATCCTAAGTTAAACCATAATGGAAAAGAATATTTTTAATATGTGTGCATGCATGCTGAGTCCCTTCAGTGACATCTGACTCTCTGTGACCACGTGGACTGTGGCCCTCCAGGCTCCTCTGTCCATGGGATCCTCCAGGCATGAATACTGGAGGGGGTTACCATTTCCTCCCCCAGGGGGTCTTCCCAGCCCAGGGATTGAACCCAGGTCTCCCGCGTTGCAGGCAGATTGTTTACCACTGAGCCGCCAGGGAAGCCGTGATAAGAATCCAGGAGCTCCTGAGAACCTTCCGTTTAACACTTTGTAAACTTTCTCTACTGCTGTTCAGTCGCCAAGTCGTGTCCGGCCCTTTGCGGCCCCCTGGACTGCAGCATGTCAGGCCTCCCTGTCCTTCACCATCTCCCAGAGTTCACTCAGACTCTTGTCCATCAAGTAGGTGACGCCATCCCACCATCTCATCCTCTGCCACCCCCTTCTCCTCCTGCCCTCAGTCTTTCCCAGGATCAGGGTCTTTTCCAGTAATCTGGCTTTTCACATCAGGCGGCCAAAATACTGGAGCTTCAGCATCAGTCCTTCCAGTGAATATATAAATAAATATATATATATATTTATAAATATATATATTTTATATATATATTTATAAATATATATATATAAATAAATATATAAAGTGTTCTGTATATAAAACCAAACACTTTTGGTTTAAAAAAATTACCCCAATCTTACTACTCTACACAACCACTAAAAATAAATTTTAAAAAAATAAAAATAAAAACAAACTTAGTATTTCTAGCCAGTCCATTTTCTGTGTATGCGGTTCATTAGCGTCATCAGCTTCAGTCCCAGTGATCATTAAATGGCTGCATCCTTCACCTCGTGCCTGCCTGTACCTTTCTACTTTGACTTCTTGCCAGGCTAGTGGGACGAACTATTCCTACAGTAGCAACTATGGGACTTCCCCAGCGGCGAACGCAGCGGACTCGGGATCCCTCTCTGGCCCGGGAAGATCCGGTCTGCCGCAGAGCAGCCAAGCCCTGCGCAGCCTCGACGGGAGCCCTGAAGCCCGCCGCCGGGGCCTTCGCTGCGCGAGAAGCAGGCGCGGCGAGACGCCCGTGCAGGCCTGGGCGGCTCCGAGAGAGCCCACGCGCAGTGAGGCCCGAGCCAGCAGACGAGCTGAACAAACGGCGCCGTCACTCTAAAAATAGCGACAACGGTGGCTAAAGTGTTCACGTGCCTGCTTTGTGTTCAGATTTCTGCAAATCAGACGACTTCTGAGCCGGGCATTTGCTTCAGAAATCATCCTATGCTCTCGTAAATCCACCATTTCTACGGTCTTCCAGGTTTTCCTGGGAGTCCAACCGCAGATTCTTTGTGGTACCGTTGAGCAGAACTCCTTAGAACTGCCCCTGTCCCATAGCATTCCATGTTATCACTGGTACTGTGAAACACATTCTTGTTTTCCGTACGCTATCTCTAGATCTGATAGTAAATAATTTTTCACCCATCTAGCAATGAAAAAGGATAAAATGATTATTTGAAATGTAGTTATTTATAGTTGAAGGGTAATTGCTTTACAGAATTTTGTTGTTTTCTGCCAAATGTCAACATGAATCAGCCATAGGTATACATATGTTTATACCTATGCATATACATATTATTTCAACGTTGTAAAACTAAATTTCAGTATAGGTTTATTACTCTTATATTTCTACGTTTGGGGGGCTTTCCCTTGTGATTAGTTTCACGTGTCCAACAGTATAGGGTTTGTGTCCAAGGAGGTCCTCATGGTGGTTTACAAAAACCAGCTCTAAACTATCTGAGAGCCCAGAAAAGGTGCTCAGTTACCAAACTTAGGTTTTTATTCACTGGCGACTTGATTCTTGTCTTTAGCACAGAAACCAAGGTCTTTGCAGCAATGCCCAAATAAGAATTGGGGCTCTCAATAAGCACATGAAAAGATGCTCAAAATCACTTAGCCGTCAGGGAGATGCAAATCAAAACCACAAACCAGAACCACTTCACACTTAACTAGGAAGGCTAGACTTAAAGAAAGGACCATAACAAGTAAACCTTCATTCACTGCTGCTGAGACTGTTTCCCTTCAGAATACGGTCAGGGCCTCAAAACGGTCAACACGGAGCCGTCACACTCAGTCGCTCAGTCATGTCCAACTCTGCAACCCCATGGACCATAGCCCACCGAGGTCCTCTGTCCACGCAATTTCCCAGGCAAGGAAACTGGAATGGGTTGCCATTTCCTCTTGCAGGGATCTTCCCGACCCAGGGATTGAACTCATATTTCTTGCTTATCCCGCATTGGCAGGTGGATTCTTTGCCAATAGCCACCTGGGAAGACAGAGTTTTCATATGACCCAGAGATTCCACCCCTAGGTATTTACCCAGAGAAGTGTGAGCACATCTGTACAGAAATGTGTGCATGGCAGCTATATTTATAACAGAAAAAAGGAGAACAACCCCAGTGTCCAACCACTGATGTGGATAAAATGGGGAATATCCATACAGAAGAATATTATTCAATAAAATGAATAAAGTACTAACGTGTTACAACATTGATGAACCTTGAAAATGTGATGTTAAGTTAAAGAAGCTGGATGTATCTTTACAATCACATTATATGCTTTCATAAATATGAAATATCCCCAACAGGCAAATCTATCGATACAGAATGCATGTTAGTGGTGGCCTGGGGCTGCGGGATGGGAGATGGGGTGTGAGTCTCTCTGGGGTCTGATGGTCTTGTTCTCAAGTTAGAGTTTCCCATCGGTTCAGTGGTTGGAACTCTACTGTTTCACTGCTACGGACCCAGGGCTCAATCCCTGGTCAGGGAACTAAAATCCCACATGCCAAAAAAAAAAAAAAAAAAAAAATTAAAGTCTTAGTTCAGCTATACTTCATTAAAAAATAAAAAAATAATAATAAAATACATTAACGCCAACAAAGGTCTGTATAGTCAAGGCTATGGTTTTTCCATTGGTCATGTATGGATGTGAGAATTGGACTATAAGGAAAGCTGAGTGCCGAAGAATTGATTCTTTTGAACTGTGGTGTTGGAGAAGACTCTTGAGAGTCCATGGGACTACAAGGAGATCCAACCAGTCCATCCTAAAGGAGATCAGTCCTGGATGTTCTTTGGAAGGACTGATGTTGAAGCTGAAACTCCAGTACTTTGGCCACCTGATGCAAAGAGCTGACTCATTGGAAAAGACCCTGATGCTGGGCAAGATTGAGGGCAGGAGGAGAAGGGGATGACAGAGGATGAGATGGTTGGATGGCATCGCCGACTCAATGGACACGGGTTTGAGTGGACTCCGGGAGTTGGTGATGGACAGGGAGGCCTGGCGTGCTGCAGTTCATGGGGTGGCAAAGAGTCGGACACGACTTGGCAACTGAACTGAACTGAACACATGGCACAGAAAAAAAAATCAGGTCTGGATCATACATATGGTTGCCTAACTGTGAATCAACTAAAAACTGTTGAATTGTGTCTTTAAATGTGTGAATTTTATAGTACGTGAATTATATACACAGGAAGACTGTTTTTACAGGAAAGAATTTGAGCGGTCAATCATTCCACACAGTTTGCAGGAAAAAAAAAAGACTGAAAGTAGACACCAAAATGTTAACTTTTTTTGGAGGGATGGTAATCACAAGACGTCTTGTCTTCTCCACACTTTCTAACTTTTCTACAGAGACAAGCAGGACAAGGACATTCTAGGCGGAGGCACAGCCGGTGCACAGGCCGAGGCCTGGGGCTCACCCGGGAGGAGGGCTGGGATGTGGGGGAGAGGATGGGGCAGTGAGACCTCGCTCCCAGAGACACGGAGAGATACAGAATGAAGGGCAGAATCTGAGTCTTCCAGTTGGGGCGATGGACTTTGCATCCAAGAACCACGGCCCAGTTCGTCCATAACCTTGCAGGGGAGGCCCCAGCGCTGGTTAAGTCTGCAGCGACTTACTCAAAGCCTCCGTCGGCTGCATTTTGGGACAAAATGCCGAAAAGATGATCCATAGTGCTTCATGGAAACAGTGACAGACTATCTTTCTGGGCTCCAAAATCACTGCAGATGGTGACTGCAGCCATGAAATTAAAAGACGCTTGCTCCTTGGAAGAAAATTATGACCAATCTAGACAGCATATTAAAAAGCAGAGACATCACTTTGCCAGCAAAGGTCCGTCTAGTCAAAGCTATGGTTTTTCCAGCGGTCATGTATGGATGTGACTGAGCACTGAAGAATTGATGCTTTTGAACTGTGGTGCTGGAGAAGACTTTTGAGAGTCCCTTGGACTGCAAGGAGATCCAACCTGGTCATCCTAAAGGAAATCAGTCCTGAATGTTCATTGGAAGGACTGATGCTGAAGCTGAAACTCCAATACTTTGGCCACCTGATGCGAAGAACTGATTCAATGGAAAAGACCATAATGCTGGGAAAGATTGAAGGTGGAAGGAGAAGGGGACGACAGAAGATGAGATGGTTGGAGGGCATCACCGACTCGATGGACATGAGTTTGAGTAAGCTCGGGGAGTTGGTGATGGTCAGGGAGGCCTGGTGTGCTGCAGTCCAAGGGGTTACAAAGAGCCAGACACGACTGAGGGACTGAACTCAATAGTGCTCGAGCTGCTAGCTTCAAACAGCTCCCAGTTAAGGCAGCTCTGCTGGGTGGTTTGGTGACCACTGAGCTGTGGATGTGGTTTCATGCTGGCGAGATCATAGCCAAGTGTGGCATCATTGGTTGTGATGTTTGAAGACCAATATGTAACATGTGATTATGTTGGCTTTATTATTCAGGTGTTCTTGGACATGTGTGAGGAGCCTGGTATTTGAATAAAATAAGACAACAGGTCAAAAAAATTGTTGTGCTATTCTTTATTTTTTTTAAGTTTTTTTCATAATTTTCTTTAGTCATCAATTTTTGGCTGTGCTGAGTCTTTGTTGCTGAAGGGGCTCCTCTCGAGTTGCAATGTGCAGGCTTCTCATCGTGGTGCTTCTCATTGCAGAGCCTGGGCTCCTGGGCAAGTGGGCTCTGGGGGTTTGGGGGCACGGGCTCTAGAGCAGGGTCTCCGGAGGTGTGACACATGGGCTTATTGCCCCTTGGCCTGTGGGATCTTCCCAGAGCAGTGTTCAAACTCATGTCTCCTGCACTGGCACATGGGTTCTTTACCACTGAGACACCAGGGAAGCCCCTCATTGTGGTGTTCTTTTCAACGCTGTGTACATTTGGAAATTGTTCATAGCAGAAGTTAGCAAAAAACAAAGAAATCATAGTCTTGTGCAGGTAGTGTTGTAAGTGTAAAAACCGCCTCAAAGCTGAGCCAGAGGTGTTCAGGGTGGAGTTTCGCTGACCCCCGACATCAAGACACTTTCAGCCCCGGTCCTCACGTGGCCAGGTTACCCTGCGTCCCCAAGGGGGTCGCACTTTTCCCTACCAGGTTCTGTGTGATTATTGTCTCTCCGTTCAACGACACGAGAGGTGCAGATGGCCGAGGCCAGTACAGGACAGGCTCGCTAAATGCTTTTTACCCAAGCTTCAACTCTGAAGGATGACTCTTCCAGGGGCTCCTCTCCGCTCCTTTCTTCTGTTTTGTAAGATTCTCTAAGGGCTGAGGACAGGGTGCTTCTGCCATTGATCAACAGGAAAATGGGCTTTGAAGCTTCAAGAACACGGGTTCAAACCCAGGCTCCTCTGCCAACTGACATTAAGCAGACGCCTTGTCTTTCTAGGCGCCGGGCGCCTCATCGCGAACAGCTGTACAGGAAGTTTCTTTGTGCACCTTCAAGGCAGAAATTGCAAGAGGGCCAGAGGTAGAAACTGAGGGGACCTATTGGGTCGGCTAAAATGTCTGGGTTTTTTGCAAGACGTATTGGAAGAACCCAAACGAACCTTTTGGCCAACCTAATATTACAATTTTTATCTTTTTATTTTTTATTTCATCTTTTTAATGTTATTCTTTTCACTCACTTGAGTTTCTTTGTCTTCCTTTTACCTCTTGGCCTCCTTTCTGCTTTGTTTTTCACCACTACAGGTTCCCCCCAGAGAGACCAGAGAGAAACGTGTGAAATTCTCCGTCTGTATGTAATACTACCTTTGTCACTCAAGGCGATAGTGAGTTCATGTCCCCATCGTTCACGTACCCAGTGTCATTAGCCACGGTCACCCTCCTAAGAATGGGATTCCTAAGCACAGTCCAAGAATCCAACCTTTTCTTTTTTTTGTATTTTGACATTTATTCACGAAAACAAATGATCCTTCAGCTTTATGGAGGTAAACTGACAAGTAAAATTGTATGAAACCAATCAATTTTGATTTCAGGCATCCAAATAGAATTCTCTGTAACACAGGATCAGTGCTGAGGCTGAACTGCAGACCCAAAGAAACAGTATCTACTTGTTCTCAATTATTTTAGGAAAAAGAGGCCTACATTTTCTTCCCCTAGGGTGGGGAGCAGAGCCTTGCATATGTTTGCCATTGGTCGAGGTCTTCGAACAGAGTCTTGGGGGTAGCGATCAGGGGCTTTGCCTAGACAGGGGCTCAAGTGAAGAGACTAGATCAAATGGTGCTAACAGGACGTGCGCCCCGCCCGAGCTCACAGGTGTGAGCCCAGGTCACATCCAGGACTGATGACTGACCAAGCTCAGCTCTCCTCTGTTTTTATGGAAAAGCACAAAATAGGTATCTTTTTTCCAAGTTAGCATTGTGTTCAGGCACATACTGAACTTTCCTCCATGGGTGAAGGGTTTAACGTTCATTTTTCGAGCATTTTTCATTCAGGCAACATTGATATAGGAAAAAAAACGGGGTCCCAGGTTACCCCATCTCATTCTGGCTCTTAGAGCGTGATAAAGAGGAACCCAAGGAGCTCTCTGTCTGAAACTAGTTCCGTGAGGGGCTCTCCCGGGACCTGTCTCAGTAGAGAGGGCCCCCTTGCAAATCTGACTTGCCCAGGTGGACTCACAGGGGTGACAGGAAGCAAAATTAGTTCATGAAGGCATTTAAGAACATCACCTCCAAGGGGTCGGGGGTGGGGGGCAGGAGCTGGATGGAGGGGGAGGTCAGCGTTAGCAGATGCAGACTATCATACATGAATGGGTAAACAGCTAGATCCTCCTGTACAGCCAGGGAACTGCAGTCAGTATCCTGTGATAAACCAGAATGGGAAAGAATATGAGAAAGAACGTTCACATGTGTATGGCTGAATCACTGCTGGACAACAGAAATCAATACAACATTGTAAATCAGCTGTATGTCAGTGACACAGAACTAAAAGAAGCATATCACCTCAAAAGAGAATTAAAAATGTAGACAGCTCAACGCAAAGATGCAAAACAAAAATTGGGGCCGACACTGTTAACTGTGTAAGTTTGCCTCTGCGTTGTATCCGATGACCTACACGGGGTGGGGGCTGGGAGGGGGTCCCCAGATCCACCCAGAAGAGTGAGAGTTGCTGAGGCTGCTTTAAGGGTGGGGGGAGTGAGGGCACAGACGTCTCTTCTGGGTAAGTTTTCAGGATGCAGGGCAGCTCAGGAGACAGCTCCGCGTCATCCGTCGGTCTATCTGTCTCTCATCAATCCTCTCTGCCTTCTCCAGCTCACTCCGGTGAGCTGCCCTGCATAATCCAACAGCTCACCTCATGGGAGGGCACCCTGATGGGCCACCAGTCCCAGCCAATGGAGGGACCTGTTTTGGCAAGTGACTCCCCCCACCACCCATCCAAATAGTGGTCTGGAAAGTGCCCTGTCCTGCTTGCCTTGCACCTCCTGGTGGGGGCGAGCATCACACCTCATGTGTGCAGAATGCGCGTGTCCAAAGAGTACATCTAACTTCAGATCCTAGTTCTGGAGCCTGGTCTTGGGGCTGCCTTGGATAGCAAGGGTCGTGTAACCACCAAGCCAGTATCTCTCTTCATATTTAGTTGCTCAGTTGCTTCTGAAATAGGCCTGAGGTGCTGGATTGGAACATTTTGAACCCGTTTCTGATTCTGGCTCTAACACTGGGGACCAGCGTTAAGGCAGTGAACAATCCACTCCCTCTTGGGGTCCCCATTTGCTCCCCTGGGACAGAGCAGGTCCCAGAAGACAGACGCTCAAGGTCCTAAGATGGGACGCGTGTGCTCTGAGTGCAGGGGTTCTAGGTAGTGGCTTCATGACTTGGGCACTGAAAGAAGGTGCCGTTTCCGTTACCAGGACCTGGAAGCTTGCGCTGTGCTCAGTCGTGTCCGACTCTTTGCAACCCCATGGACTATAGCCCACCAAGCTCCTCCATCCATGGGATTCTCCAGGCGAGGATACTGGAGTGGGCTGATATTTCCTTCTCCGGAGGATCTTCCTAGACCACGGATTGAACCCACCTCTCCTTCACTGGTAAGTTTGAAGGATTAGGACTTGGGTATCTCTTTATTCTCTTGGGCTCCAAAATCACTGCAGATGGTGACTGCAGCCATGAAATTAAAAGAATGCTTGCTCCTTGGAAGAAAAGCTATGACCAACCTAGACAGCACATTAAAAAGCAGAGACATTTCTTGGGTGACAAAGTTTGTGTAGTCAAAGCTATGTTTTTTCCAGTAGTCATGTATAGATTTGACAATTGGACTATAAAGAAAGCTGAGCACCGAAGAATTGATGCTTTTGAACTGCGGTGTTGGAGAAGACCCTTGAGAGTCCCTTGAATAGCAAGGAGATCCAACCAGTCCATCCTGAAGGAAATCAGTCCTGAATATTCATTGGAAGGACTGACGCTGAAGCTGAAACTCCAATATTTTGGCTACCTGATGCGAAGAACTGACTCACTGGAAAAGACCCTGATGCTGAAGCTTTGGGAGTCGGTTCAGTCCCTGGGGTTGTAGAGTCTAACATAAGTGAGGGACTGGACTGAACTTATGTCTGTGGGGTGGGGGGGAGTAGAGAGGATGTTCTCGCTGACCATGATCTTCGGCCTCCACTGCCCACTTGGAGACACACCCTCATCCCTTCAAACTTCCCTAACGGGCAACAAGTCAGCTTTCCCACTCAGCGCAGCGCCGTCCTCCCCTCTGACCTTCCTTTTCTCCGGGAGCCTCCTCAGGGCTGTCTTTGATCCTCCTGGCTCCTACCCTTCCTGACACCACCCTATCGCTCTCCGCATGAGTCACCAGGCCTCAGAGCTACCAGGTCCCCGAGCAGAAGGGACCCTCTCACCTTCGGTTCAGACATAGCTGAACGCGCTTGCAAGGATCCCATGAGCATCTTCTACCCACACCACTCAAAGTTCCCCAAAGAGCCAAAATTAGCCAGTCCCATCACAAAGCACCCAAACGTTTTTTGAAAGCATTTTTTCAAATTAAATCCCTCTCCAGACTAAGCTAGGTTATAACAGCCTAAGCAGAATGTTGGAAAGAATACCTCTGATTTAAACTGCTTCAGATTTCTCTTGCATATAAGCTAGAAAAACATGAGACTTTTGGAAAGAAGTTAGCGTTTTATTTTATAAACTGACAGTTTCTTGCCACTGCTCACAAATACAATCTTTTAGTATCAGGTTTTTTTATTAGACTTATCACCGAAATGACTTACAGCTAAGATCTTAGTTTTCTAACAATATTCCTGTGGCCCCACCAAATTCCAATTTACATGTAACACAAAATGTAAACGCAGTTTAATAACTATACTACAGATGTTACGAAAAAATGAAGGACTTTATTATCCATCGGATTGCAAAGACTCACACACGACTGAGCAACTCACTCGGCCCCCCCACCCCTGCCTCCAGGAGACACAGCCCAGTCACTGTGTCTGGGGAGACACAGCCGCAGTTGAACGGGGTCAGGGCGGGTCCCTCAGCCCAGGGGCTCTGAGAAGCTCCCCTGGGGGCCTGTCACCCCCCAAAACCCGGAGCCCAGGAACCCAGGACACAGGGAGCACCTGCTTGGTTCCCGACAGGGTGTGCTCCATCCAGTGGTTTAAACTCTGCTCTCCTCTCTTCTGACCCTGAGAAACCTGACCAGCAGGACGGCACAGATTCCTGGCGTGTTTTGGGGGGAGGGCGTTGTGCCTTTCCCCAGAGAGAGAGAGTGTGGGGTTTCATGACCTGTTGCTGCACCCGAGGCGTCGGGGCTGGAAACAGTGGCGATGCTACTTAAACAGGACCCTGGGCTGGCTGGCCTGTCTCGCAGAGCATCCGAGGTGCTGTCCCCGCCCCCGGGTCAGGTGACTCGGGAGTCAGAGGCGGGTGGGGGCCGGTGGCCTGGCGCAGGGCAAACGTCTGGCCCGGTGCTCAGCTCTCTATGGGGTCCAGGGCACCCCTCGCCCTGTGGCCTCTCACCGGGACTCAGGGCGCACGTTATGTGGCAGCTCTGGTCTCCCAAGAGGGCAAAAGCAGGATCCACAGAGCTCCTTAAGGCGTCGGCTGAGAGCTGCTACAGGGTCCCCTCTGTCCCCTCCTGTTGCTTGAAGCGGATTGAGTCAAGCAGAGGCACCTCGCACCCGGGGAGGGCTTGGGTACGGAAAGCATGGTCCCCGCAGACCCGTGATGCCCACTGTCGGGCACTCTGCCAGCCTTGCCTTTCCAGGTGGTCGATTCTTCAGTGGACGGAGGGCTGGTCCCCCCTCATCACCCTTCCTGTGGAATCCTGGCTCCCAGGCCAGCTTCACCTACATCCACCTTATCCAGAAAGGGCCAAGGGAACCGCACGTGCCCTGGGCCTTCCAAGCGGGCCTGTTACCTGCCAACTCCTGCCTCACTGAGAACCTTCCTTTGCATCAGTTGGAGGGGAATGTAGAGACATGGGCCACACTCTCATTTTACAGATGAGAAAACTGAGTCTAATCTGGGTTTTTAGCTCATACACTTGCTAAATCAAAAGTCTGGTATGAGAGTCAGGACTCTTTTTCTTTTTTTAATTGAAAAATCAGGAAATAGGGCAAGAATAGAGATGCAGACGGAGAGAATGAACTTGTGGACACAGGGTTCGGGAAGGCGGGATGAATTGACAATGAAGCATCAACACATGCACACTAGCGTGTGTGAGACAGGTAGCTAGTGGAAGCTGCTGTAGCCCAGGGAGCTCAGCTCTGGGCTCTGTGATGACCTGGATGGGTGGGATGGGGTGCAGTGACAGGTCCAAGAGGAAGGGATATAGGTATACTTATAACCAATTCTTGTTGTTGTACAGCAGAAACTAACACATCATTGTAAAGCAATTATACTCCATTAAACATTAATTAAATCTGCCAAAAAGAAAAACCGAGAAACAAATTTTCTTTGCAAGAATTCATTCCCTGGCCAGTTTCTCCGGCTGCAGCTAACCTGTCAAGCGAGTGATACCCCTGTGGTCTTCCACAGCCACCTTCGCTCAGACGTAGCTGGACCAGACCTGATTCCCCTGCACACGGTTCGCTGGACCTCAGGAGTGAGTTCGCCCAAGGCACTGACTGTGTGCGAACAGAACGCACTCTCGGTGGGACAAAGCCGTCTGCTGGGGGCTGAGCTGGTCCCGCTGCCTCTCAGGGGAACATCTGGGAACACTTGCGTGTTTGATTAGCGTGCACACGGACACTGGGGTGACGCCTCGGCCTGTTTTCTCTTTGTGCATCTCTTGATCTCACCCCCTTTTTCCAGACTCACTTCCCCTTCTTTGCCACTTCAGGTCATCTCTGTTCTGCCCAGCGGAAGCCACCGAGGACACGTCACTCTTTCCCTTGACTTTGCAGGCGTTCAGCTCGCTCCTTCCACCTCGTGACACTGAGGGGCAGCCAGAGCTTGCCCCAGCTGGGAGTCCGTCTTCACCCGGCCCCGTCCAGCTCGTGCCACCCCCACCGTCTGATCGCTGGAGGCTCGGAGACCTCTGCAGGGCTCTGTGCTCTGCTCTGGCTCTGGGGGTTAGACGGGCTGCAGGGCTTCCCTGGCGACTCACCTTCCAGTGCAGGGGATGCGGGTTCGATCCCTGGGAGGGGAAGATCCTCTGGAGGAGGAAATAGCAACCCACTCCAGCATTCTTGCCTGGAGGATCCCATGAAGAGAGGGGCCCGGCGGGATGCAGTCCAGGGGGTCACAGAGTCAGACACTGTAGTCGCACAGTTCAGTCTACACTGCAGGCCCTGGAGGCGGAGACCGATCGCCCCGCCTCTCCTCTCCGGAGCCTCACAGAGGGACATGCTTTCTGTTTGTGTGGACGTGTGTTCTTGAGCATAAAGGGTGAGCGTGCTCACCTTCCCAGAACTGCGTCTCTGTTACAGAAGCATTCCCAAGGGCACCACCCACTGCGAGAGTTTGGAAATAGGGAAATAAACTTTTTGTATTTTGTTTTGAATGTTTTGAATTTTTGTTTCGTCCCGGGGTATCGATGATTGACAGTGTCGCACCAGTTTCAGGTGGACAGCCAAGCGCCTCTGTGCTGCGTACCCGCCTGTCTTCCTCAGACTCCTTTTCTGTACAGGTCCTTACAGACTATTGAGCAGGGTTCCCTGCGCTATTTAGTAGATCCTTATTGATTATCTGTTTTATAGACGGTGATGTGTCTGTGTTAACCCACACTCCCAATTTACCCCTCTTCCCCACATTTCCCCTTGGGCAGCCACAAGTTTGTTTTCAAAGTTTGTGAGTCTGTTTCTGTTTTGTAAATAAACCTTTTTAGATTCCACATATAAGTGGTATTATATGATATTTGTCTTTCTCGTCTGACTTACTTCACTTAGATAATCTCTAGGTCCACCCATGTATCTGCGAATGGCGTTATTTCATTCTTTTTATGACTGAGTAAAATTCCATTGTATATATAGACCACATCTTTATCCATTTATCTGTCGATCGATGTTTAGGCTGTTTCCATGTTTTGGTTATTGTAAGTAGTGTTGCTATGAACATAGGGGTGCGTGTGTCTTTTTGAATTATGGTTTTCTTTAAATACATGCCCAGGTGTGGGATTGCCTACAGTCATACCAGCCTGAATTTGCCCAATCTCCTGGATCTTGGAAGCTACGAGGGGTCAGGCCTGTTTAGTCCTTGGATGGGGGGAAATAAGATTTCTCATGGACACAGAGCTGCCAGATACAGCAAAGAAAAGAGGATGCCCAGTTTATTAGAATTTCAGATCAACAACAAATACTCTTTTGGTCTAAGTGTGTTCCATACACTATTTGGGACATGCACATGAGAAATTATTCACTGCGGATCTGAAATTTAAATATAACTAAGAACCCTGTCCTGTATCCGGCAGCCCTGCCTGGGGGGTTTAAGCACAGCAGTGACACATGCTGATTAGAGCAAAGTCATGGCCACCTTAGGGAGTCAGAGTGGGTCCTTAGCAAGACTTGATGGTACCTGGAGACTGTAAACAGAGCACATTGACATGAACACTTCAGACCTTCTCTTGGAACACATCTTAGGAGCATGCCTGTCAGAAACGGAATTGGTTGGTGATGGAAAGTGCAGAGTCAAAGCGACAAGCTTTGATCACCCCAAGTTTGTCTAAGAAAACCAGCTTGGCGGTCAGGAGCAGCTCTGCTCCTGCGCGTCTCTGGGGGACAGGGGGCACTGGAGGTCACCTCTGGGGGGCAGGGGGCATTGGAAGTCACCGGACAGATTCCCCTGGCTTTCCGAGGAGGACTGTTGTGATTCGTGTCCCCGGGGAGCGAACACGCTGAGCGGGGGAGCTACCCCTCCCACGGTGGCACTAGGCGACCCTGGGGTTCCTTCCTCCCCATCCTCTCTGTGAGACGTGCCGGGTCAGCCCCGTGGAACAGCCAACGGCAGCCAGCGTCACCACCCATGTCCTCAAGGTCCAGTCAGCCGCGCTGAAGGAGTGCTTCCTCTATGTCGTGTAACCCTCACACGGGGTCTCCATCCAGCCTCAGTGAAGTTGCTCAGTCATGTCCGACTCTTTGTGATCCCAAGGACTGTAGCCTACCAGGCTCCTCCATCCATGGAATTTTCCAGGCAAGAGTACTGGAGTGGATTGCCATTTCCTTCTCCAGTGGATCTTCCCGACTTGGGGATCAAACCCAGGTCTCCTGCATTGCAGCCAGGCGCTTTACCGTCAGAGCCACCAGGGAAGCCCCAGCCTCAGAGACAGCTTTCATAATCCCCTGTAAGGGGCGTGGCTGGGACTCAAGCCTGCGGATTCTTCCTATGGAAATTGACTATTAACACTTCTGCCAACATCTTTTTAAAACAATTAAAAAAATTTAACATGATTTTTAAAGCCCTTTCCATTTACAAGATCACAAAATAATTGGCTGGATCCCTTTGCTGTACAGCACACCCTTGAAGCCTGTCTCACACCCAGTAGGTCGCACCCCACACACTCTCACCCTTATTTTGCTCCTCCTGACCCCACTGGTCACCTCTAGTTTATTTTCTAGGGCCGTGACTCTGCTTCTTTTTTGCCAAATGTCTTTTTAAAACACACGTACAGTCATGTTTTTATACAAATTTGTTGTTTAGTTGCTCACTCTTGTCTGGCTCTTTGCCACCCCCTGGACTGTAGCCCGCCAGGCTCCTCAGTCCGTGGAATTCTCCAGGCAGGAATACTGGAGTGGGCTGCCACTTCCTTCTCGGGGGATCTTCCCGACCCAGGGTCGAGCCAGCATCTTGTGCATTGGCAGGCGGGTTCTTTACCACTGAGCCACCTGGGAAGCCCTTTTATACAAATAGGCTCAAGTTACACACACACGTGCACACACACGCACACACACGGTTTTGAAACTTGAAAGAAAATCCAGCCGGATCTTGGGGTTGTCCTTCTCTGTCTGTTCTCCTAATGGCCCAGCCACAGAATCCGTAAGAGAAAAGCCTTCTGTGTGATCCAACACCTTGACAATTCAGAAAACAGGAAGACTCCAGAGAGGAAATCCAAATATTTAGGAAGCAGAGATATTTGCCCTTGAAGGAACGCTATCATGCCCTCTCCCACCCAGGCCTGACCATCAAAGGCCGATTCCTCTCCAGCCCCTTTACAGAGTCCTCCACGCGAAGTCGCCTTTTGTCCTGTGGGTGTTTTACAAGTGGACTGGAGTTCTGTGAACTGCCATTTGCGATGACTGACTCGGGTGAGCAGGCCGGATCCTGAATCAACAGAGGTGTCTGTTTAAGAGGAGAGAGTCCGGGCAGGCAAACGCCGGAGAAGGAAGCTCAGGGGAGTCAGAGCGGGGAGCCACCGGTGGGCACGTCCACCACCCGTGGTGGCCAAAGCCCATCACTGTCGGGACTGTTCACTCAGCCTCCGGATGAACAGGGTTTCAGGTCACTGCTGTCTTCTCACGAGGGCACACACATCCTCAAAGCAGCCTCACGAGGGACCTTGGCCTTGAGCCCTAAACACCCAGTGACTCATGCCGACAGACTGTGTCAGACAGTCTCCACAATTGGAACTTATGACCCACGCGTCCGCCCACGAGGCCGCAGCACAAGGACTTGTCATGAGTGTGTTTTTTTTTTACAAAAACTGACCTGTTGAAATGTCAGGGCTTTGGGGTATTGTGGGACTGTTCTTGCAGGAGTCAACTTCTTTGTGTTCTGTATGGCTCATTGAAAGGGGCTTTTCCCAAGTCTTTTAAAATATATTTATATATATATGTACATATATATATGGCTTCCCAGGTGGTGTAGTGGCAAAGAATCCTCCTGCCAATGCAGGAGATGCAAGAGGCAAAGGTTCATTCCCTGGGTGGAGAAGATCCCCTGGAGTAGGAAATGGCAATTTGCTCCAGTCTTCTTGCTTGGAAAACTCCATGGACAGAGGAGCCTGGCAGGCCACAGTCTGTGGGGTCGCAGAGTCTCAGACATGACTGAGCCCAGGACAGCAGCATAATTTCATTGACTTGCTGATCTGCAGCTGTGCTGGGCCTTGGTTGCTTTCCTCCAGTCGTGTCGAGCGGGGGCTGCTCTCCAGCTGGCGCATGCGGGCTTCTCACGGCAGTGGCTCCTCTTGTCACTGAGCGCAGGCACTAGCGGGCAGGGCTTGTGCGGCCTTCCCAGACCAGGGATCAAACCTGGGTCTCCTGCACTGGCCAGCGGGGTCTTTACCACTGAGCCGCCCGCGAAGTCCCTTTCCGAGTCCTCCTTCACCTCCGCAGCAGCCCTATGGGGCCGAGGTTCTCAGGGTCCCATTTTGTGGATGACGACAGTGAGGTTCAGAGAGGCAGAGCATCTCCCCTGAGACGGGCCGTGGGGTGGGGGTGTCTCGCCATGAAGCCAAGTCCCCTGACGCAGACTCTAGGTTCTCCCTTCCGCGGTCTGGGCCTCCAGGCTACCGTGAACAAGGTCGGTTGCATCCTCAAGGCGGGTACAGAGTTCCCGCTGAACACAGCCAAGGTCGTGATCCTGACCTCATTCCCCAGGGCCCCAGTGCCTGCACGGCTGACCGGAGCCACTGCAGCCTGGACAGAAGATGACCCAGAAAAGCCAGGAGGGAGTTTCAGAAGCAGAGACAGCTCCGCAGTGTCAGATGCCAGGCCAATAGGCCGACCAACGCACCAGCTTTGTGGTGACTTGTGCTCTGGGGACGTGCTGTCCCCTCAACCCACACTGTCCTGCACGGGCCAGTCCTTCTGTTCCAGGACTCAGCCCAAAATATTGCCCCCCACCATGGAAATATCGTTTTGACTAAAATATAATAGTCTCATGATTTTTTAAAAAAACACATACGATAACAAGTTTTTAAATTTGTTTTTATACACACACGTAAAATGAAAAAATAATTTCATACTTAACATTTATGATGTACTTATTTTTGTACTCACAGATTATATATATAAAACATGCCAATTTGTATATAGAAATGTCAAATATCAAAATGGTATTGTATTACCTAGAGGTTTTGTATCTCTCATTTTCACTTACTTTATAATGGATATATCTGATATCAAAAGTATCGATTTCCGTAAAATAATTCTGAAAATGAATAGCTTAAAAATATAAAGCTAGTAAATGCTCCTTGTGAAAAATAATTGTGAATGGTACAAAAATAAAGTAGATAGCGCAGCCTCCCTTCCTTCTGGAGAGTCATTATGAACATTTTGGCAAATATTTTTACACATGTATAAACCTATATTTTTATATGAAAAAACTTAAGTTATATATACTGTTTTGAAAACTTAAAAAGAAATTCAGCCACATCTTGGCAACTTCTTTCCATGTGAATAGCATGAGATCAATCTTTTTAAAGACTGCATAGTTTCCTTTGAGATTATAACTTAATTTACTTGGTTGAAACACTAATGATGAACGCTTATTTTTCAGGTTTTTCAAATGATTAATGATGCTGTGATGAACATCCTTGGAGGCAGAGAATTCTCTCTGGAGAAAAAAAGACATGGACTGGCAAGTCAGTCTGTACAAGTTCTCTTTGAAAAGCACAGCATGAGAACGTCTGGATGTTCAGCCAGTGTTCCCAGGTTGATTCCAAGCAGGCTCAGCACAGCTTCTGTCCATTTGCCTGCGCTCCTGTCCCTTCCACGTTTCTATCAGGAGCCTGTCTCGCTGTGCCTGCTGTTACTTGGCCTCCAGCAGAAACGCAGTTGTATGCCTGGTAAGAAAGGAGTGCTCGCCAACCACTCGGGTGCCACCGTGACAAGTCCCTCTGTCCTGCCTGCTTCACACTGCCCTCTGCCCTCCACAGCCATCCTCCTTCTCAGAGGCCGGGGGTCCTCCCCTGTCCCTAAGTCAGCACCCCGGCCCCCCGGGCTCAGGGGCTTGAGGTCCAGGGTGGCCCCGAGAGGGCGCCTCCGTGAACAAAGGCTGGCATCCCGTGGTCAGGAGTGGAAGAATCCATGAAGACCCCACGAGGCAGAGAGGCTTTGCCTGCTCAGGCGCCCCCGGCCCAGCGCCCCTGCGCGTCTTCCACCTCCGGGCAGGCGACCCTGATGACCTGGCCAGAGAGAAGCTGGTGGCTTCTGGGCGGCCGCCCCCACCCCTAGGATGTCCGGGGACACAGAGGTGTCTTCAGCATTTCCACTGAGGTCACTGGGCTAGTGGGTTGCTGGATGTTTCGTCTCTACTGAGACACTTCCTCTTTCATTTGTGTCTAGTCTACCCCCACCCCGGGCCCCACCACTGCTGCCCGCCAGCCTTCATGGAGACTGAAAAGGGGAAGGTGAGAGAAAACTGAATTTCAGATGCGGGGATTTCAGGAGAGGGCAGGGCAGGTGGGGCGGGGCGGCATGACGGCCCCCAGGGTCCCGAGGTCACCCCTCCTGCCCAACTTCCTCAGCTCCCACCCAAGGAGTCCTAGATGCCACCCACAGGAGATCCTGGGGACCTGACTCCTGTTTTCCAGGAGTGACATTCTTAAAGTAAAAACCAAAGTCTGCTGTTCCTCATTTCACTGGGTTTGTTCATTTGCAAGTCAGCCAGACAGAGACGCACACACGTGTGTCTGTATACGTGTGCGGGCATACACACACACGCAGATTGTGGCAGCTTTGGGAAAATAACTTATTTTTTGAGGCTCAGAAAATACCTTGCCTGACAAGACATCAAAGAGCTACAGAGGCCGCAGCACTCGAGGCCGGGTGGCGGGTGGCTCTGCAGCATGTAGCTGGGCTGACGATAAGCATCACTTTGCTCCAGCCAGTTGAATCAGAACTGTAACAGTTTGTTTGTTCCGGGAAACAGTAACTGAAGTCACAAACCATAAATAATAAAAGCTAGAAAAATCCCCTTTTAACCTAATGGACTCAAAGATGTCTTCCTCTTCACTTCTGCTAATGGTTTTGCTGCCTTGGCACTGCTGGAGCTGGTCCATTACAGGCAAACTGAGCCTCGGTTTGCAAACAGGATGGGGTCCAGAAGGTGATTTATAAGCTGGGTGTTTGGGGCACAGGATGTGTTTCCCTAGCGACTGTCTTTCCCAGGGTGCCTGGGTTCTCAGCTTCCCTGAACACATGGTCCAACCCCTACTGAACCTGGGCCCTGGGTCTTGGAGCACTGGTTGCCTGAATTGCCAGAGGGAGAAAACAAGTCAGCTCTCCCTTCCCCATGGAGCCCTGGCTCTGAGCACAATGGAGACACAGGTGAACTTTCTTTTCTGTCTTCCCTTCCAGTAATCAGGTAGAGATGTGAGAGCTGGACCATAAAAAAGTCTGAGCGTCAAAGGATTGATGCTTTTGAATTGTGATGGAGAAGACTCTTGAGAGTACCTTGGACTGCAAGGAGATCAAACCAGTCAGTCCTAAAGGAAATCAAACTCTGAATATTCATTGGAAGGACTGATGCTGAAGCTGAAGCGCCAATACTTTGGCCACCTGATGTGAAAAGAGGACTCACTGGAAAAGACTCTGATGCTGGGAAAGATTGAGGACAGGTGAAGGGGATTGACAGAGGATGAGATGGCTGGATGGAATCACCGACTCAGTGGACATGACTTTGAGCAAGTTCCGAGAGGTGGTGAAGGAGAGAGGAGCCTGATGTGCTGTAGTCCATGGGGTCACAGAGAGTCCGACACGACTGAGTGACTGAACACCACCACCTTTCTTGAGGCTTCCAGGTCCCAGTGCCCTAGACCCCTGGATCACAGCGCCCTCCCTGAGCTGCCTTATCTGCTCTGGGCTGCTTTCCTGCTGAGGGACTCTGTAACCTCAAACTACCCACCTTCCCCCACCTCCTGACCAATTCAACTTCCATCTCCTCAGAGTGATTGATAATCAGATGAGGGCTAGGAGAGAAGCAATCCGAGTAGGTATGAATTCTCACTAGCTGCTGAATGACTGAAGCTCTCTAACCCCCCTCATGTATCCTCGTGTACAAATGAGCTGGTTATGAGACCTGAGAGCCATCGTGGGCAGTAAGGTAGGGAGGGAAAACTCGGGGTTAAGGATTCAGAATCTTCACGCTGATGGGCCTCTTGTGACTGACGCTGGCAGTAGGTTAGGAAGTGACCCTTCCTTGGGAAAAACAGGACCGTCACAGGTTCAGACGCCGGGGGAGCGCCCCTCAGTGATTCAGCTGGTTCTCTGCCAGTTCACATCCGTGAAACCTCACTGAATAAGTCACTTTTATGCACACAGAACCCTCAGCCAGCTTTTTGTGCCTTACGATAACATCTTAACAGAGCCAAGGATCACCAGCTGTTTGTGGAACATTCGAACATGAAAGCAAAAGACCCGAGTACAGGAAACAGCAGAACAAAACTTCAAAAGTAGTGTAGTTAATATCTCTAGAGAGATAAGAGGCGACCTTTCACTCCTGAAGTGAGAGAAGGTGCAAAATAAACAATCAGAACAAGAAAGGGCTTTGGGCTCTTGAACAGTAGAATGTCCTAAAATAAATATTCAAACGAAAGGACAGTTGATGAGAACTTCAGAAAACTGTACAGAAAGATAGATGGGAAAATATCAAAGAAAAGAAAATTAGGGGATCCATTCTGAAATCCCCATATCCCGGAAAAAAAAAATGGAGGGAAGGAAGTTATAAAGAAGTAATACAAGAAAATCTCAGAATGGAAGCATAAGCATCTCAAGATGGAAGGGCCCAGACCTCCCTGCTGGTCCAGTGGTTAAGAATCTACCTGCCAGTGCAGGGGACATGGGTTCCATCCCTGGTGGGAGAAAATCCCACATGCCGTGGAACAACTAAGCTGCTGGACCACAACTACTGAGCCCTCACGCCTAGAGCCTGTGCTTTGCAACAGAGAAGCCAGTGCAACGAATAGCCTGCGCCCCAAAAACTAGACAGGAGCCCCTACTTGCGGCAACTAGAGAAAACCTTAGCGGTGTCTGACTCTTTGCGACCCCGTGGACTGTAACCCACCAGGCTCCTCTGTCCATGGGACTCTCCAGGTAGGAATACTGGAGTGTGGCCATTCACTTCGCCACAAGAAAGCCTGCATGCAGCAGCCAGCAGGCAGTGCAGCACCCACCCCACACCAAAAAAAAAAAAAGACAAAAAGATATGCCAGGTATCTTTAAAAAAGAAGACTGAAGGGCCCAATGAGTAAGCAACAAAATGAAGTGGGGAAAGACCTCTCAGACTAGGACACATCTTTAAAAACTTAAAAAACCTGAGTTATTCAGCACTCCAAGGATACAGAGAAAATCCTAAGATGTTCCTCAAAAAAAGCAGGTATTATTAATAACATACCAAGAATGAGGAGTCAAAGTGACATTACTGGGACCAGAAATAAATTGAAGAGTTATCACAGTTCTGAGAGAGAATGATTTCGGCCTAAAATTCCACACCAATCCAGGGAAACTGGCAGTCAGGTACGAGAGTAGAATGAAGACATCTCAGATCTGCAGGATCTCCAAGTGCTCACCTCTATGCACCTTCGCTCCGAAACCCGGCTGGGGCGGCAGTGTCACTGCATTCTTTGCCCTCCTAATTTCGTTACAAACTTTCTTCTGGACAACGAGGATAGCTGGCACTCAGGGGCGCCTCTTTAAAGAGGTTTCCTGGCAGCGGCAGGACAGGGCTTGGAATGAAAACCTGGAATTTAGAGGTATTTTTGGGTGCACGGGGAGGCGGGGGAGGAGGTGAAAGTGAAGTGACAGTCACTCAGCCGTGTCTGACTCTTCCGGACCCCATGGGCTAGGCCATGGAATTCTCCAGGCCAGAATACTGGAGTGGGCAGCCTTTCCCTTCTCCAGGGGATCTTTCCAACCCAAGGATCGAACCCAGGTCTCCCGCATTGCAGGTGGCTTCTTTACCAGCTGAGCCAGGAGAGAAGCCCAAGAATCCTGGAGTGGGTAGCCTATCCCTTCTCCAGTGATCTTCCCGACCCAGGACCCAGGAATCGAACCAGGGTCTCCTGCATTGCAGACAGATTCTTTACCAGGGAAGCTGAGCCACCAGGGAAGGGGGAGAGGGAAGAGGGGCAGCAGGGATGTCTGGGGTTAGGTGCCGGGAGTCTGGTGCCCCTTTAGGACAGGTATGAAAAAAGGTATGGGGAAACGGTTACAAAGGGTTATGTGTTCCCCTAACTTCGACTGCAAGGAGATCCAACCAGTCCATCCTAAAGGAGATCAGTCCTGGGTGCTCATTGGAAGGACCGATGTTGAAGCTGAAACGCCAATACTTTGGCCACCTGATGTGAAGAGCTGACTCATTGGAAAAGACCCTGATGCTGGGAAAGATTGAAGGCAGGAGGAGAAGAGGACGACAGAGGATGAGATGGCTGGATGGCATCACCGACTCGACGGCCATGGGTTTGGGCGGGCTCCTGGAGCTGGTGATGGACAGGGAGGCCTGGCGTGCTGCGGTTCATGGGGTCGCAGAGTCGGACACTACTGAGCTGGACTGTTTCGGGCTTCCCTGGGGACGCTGCCAGGACAAGGAGCGGCGAGCGCAGGGAGAGTGAAAGGGCGGGTCAGAGAGGAGGGAGGAGGAGGCGACCGGAGACCCCGCGTCGCAGGGGACGGGCCGGGGAGCGGGCGCGGCCAGGCCGTCTCCTGGGCAGCACTCGGCTCGGCCAGCACGGCGTCCGCGCGGAGGGGCAGCGCCGGGCTGGCCGGGGAGCCTGCCCGGGCCCCCGGGATCCGAGCTGCGCCTTCCGATCTGCACCGAGAGGCCGCCGGCTGAAGCCCCCGAGGCGCGCGTCCCGGGGACGAGAAGCCGGCCCGGTGGCGCGTCCGCCCGCGGACTCGCTCCCGCGCCGGGGCCTCGTCCCGCCGGGGCGTCGCTCGCACCCACGGCCCGCCCGGCACACGCACGAGCAGCCGACCCCGCGGCGCAGGCGTGGCCGGCCCGCGGCGTCCCCCGGCCGGCAGCGCGGAAAGGGCAGCGCCGGCGGCTCTCGGCGCCTGGCCGCCCCCTCGCGGCCGCGCTTCGCTCGAGGGCGCAGGCGCCGCAGCGGCCTCTCGGACCCGGGCCCCGCGCCTGCGGGCCGGCCTCGCGCGGAGGGGCGGGGCGCGGGGCGGGGCGGGCGCGCAGGGGCGGGGCGACGGGCGTTGCGTGCGGGGGAGCGCGGGGGCGTGGCGGCGGGAGTGCGTGCTATGGCGAGCGGAGCGGGGAGCGCGGGGCGGGGCCGCGGGGCGTCTCGCGGGAGCCGGGCCCGGCGGGCGTCCGGGGCGGCCTCTGACCCCAGACGCCGCCGTTTTCTCCTCCGGGCGGCGGCTCCCGCGCAGGCGCAGACGGGCCGGCCCGCTGAGGCGGCGCCGCGGCGCCCGCCGCCCGGCCGGGACTCGGCCCCGCAGCCGCGGTGAGGACCCGGCGAGCCCGCCGAGGGCGAGCTTCGCCCTGGAGGCCCCGGGGACAGCCTCTCGCTAGAGACCTGCCCGCAGCCGTCGGCACGCTCCGAAGACCCGGCCAGGAAGCGCGGCCCCGCCGACGTCCGCCCCGCCCTCGCCCGCCCGCGGCCGCGCGGAGCCGGCCTCGGGAGGGGCGGCCGCTCGGCGGGGCCGTGCGAGGCCGGCCCGGCCGGCGCCCGGCGGCTGCCCCGAGGCGGCCCCACCTCCGCGGCCGCGGTCCGAAACGCGGGCTCGGCGGGAGCTGCGCCTCCGTCTGGCCGGGCGCGTCCCGGAGTCCCGTGGGGAAGGAGGTGTCCGACGCGGCTCCCGAGTCAGCTCAGGGTGAGGGCGGAGGGGAAGGGGGACTCGGTCCCGTCCTAGGGCGACGCGAGCGTCTGTAGTGGGAGCAGGTGCCCTAAGAGATGGAGGAAGGAGTCTCACGATTCCTTTTCCACCCTTTCAGATACCCTCCCCAAGAAATTGGCTTTTTTGTTTAATTTGGCTGCGACGGGTTCTGGTTACATCACGCAGTATCTTCCTTGCGGCCTGTGAGGGCTTCCGTTGCGCCTCTTAGACACTCTTAGTGTGGCTCACAGGCTTAGTTGCTCCAAGGCATGTGGGATCTTATGCCTGACTCGGCATGGAACCTACGTCTCCTGCGTTGCAAGTCAGATTCTTAACCACTGGACCACCAGGAAAGTCCCCCTAAGAAACTGATTAGAAGCGGTGGAAGCAGGCAGTCCTCTAGTGATGACGCCCAGGCATTAGCAATCAGTTATTCCATTCTAGGGGGAAATAAATGATGTCTGTAAAGACCCCAGTTTGGATATGCATTTTCTGTGTGACCATATGTGTCCTTCTGGCAGATGCAAACAGTACGGTACTCTGAACACACCCTGAAGACGGCCCTCATCTCAAAGAACCCAGAGCTTGTGAAGCAGTATGAGAAGTTGGACCCCGGGGAGCAGCGCTTGCTGAACGAGGCCTTCCGGCCAGACAGCGATCTCTTTGGACCCATTACTTTGCATTCACCGTCAGACTGGATAAGTTCCCATCCTGAGGCCCCCCAAGACTTTGAGGAGTTTTTCAATGATCCTCACAGAAAGAGCCCTTCTCCAGGGAAGCAGACTATTTACATACAGTGCATTGGTGCGTCTTGCCGATATGCTGGGTTTGGTTTGGTTTTGTAATGGAGCTGTTGCCGTGGACAGTTTGGCTTGTCCCTCTCATTCAGGAGGGCATTTTTTATAATCATTTTTGACATTCATTCCTGCAGTGGAAGTTTGGTAACCAAACTGCCTTGAAAGAGAAGGTTTTGTTTTTTTCAAAAAATTCTATTTATTTATTGACTGTGCTGGCTCCTCGTAGCTGCACATTGGCTCTCTCTAGCTGAGCCAAGGAGGGCCTCCTCTCTAGTTGTGGTGTGTGGGTTTGTCATTGTGGTGCCCTGTTGGAGAACACAGGCCCTAGGGCATGTGGGCCTCGGTAGTCTCTGCTCCCGAGCTGTCGGGCACAGGCTCAGTAGTTGTGGCACGTGGGCTGAGTTGCTCCCAGGCCTGAGGGATTTTCCCAGACCAGGGATTGAACCTGTGTCTCCTGCGTCGGCAGGCAGGTTCCTTACCATTGAGCCACCAGGGAGCCAGGTTTTCTCTCCTAATCCGTGTTAACCTTAGTGAACTGTAAATATGTATTGAAAATTTAGAGTTGGTTTGTTCCTAATTCCACATTTCTAACTGTAGACTGAGGTGAAGACTGTTCTGATTGTCTCAAAATCTCTCTTTAAATTTTTTTCTGTATCTGTCGTAGGATTGCTGGGAAACACCAGAAGTATCAGTGAAGAATATTTGAAATGGCTCAAGGGCTACTGTGAAGCATTCTTCTACGGGTTGACAGTCAAACTCCTAGAGCCGATTCCTGTCTCTGCAACCAAGTGTTCCTTTAGAATCAACGATAGCACACGGAACCTCCAGATTCATGCAGGTGAACTGGACAGCCTTACAACTTGAATTAAGTAAAATACATTTGTATACACACACACACACACACACACACACACACACACACACACAAATGTATCTTAAACAAACTTTTTTTTTCAATAGGGCAGATCCTGAGGTTCTTAAAAAAGAAGAAACCCGAAGATGCTTTTTGTGTTGTGGGAATAACAATGATCGATCTTTACCCAAGAGACTCCTGGAATTTTGTCTTTGGACAGGCCTCTTTGACAGACGGTATTCCTTTTTGACATTGTTGGTAGAAACTTGCTCAGCTTGAGACTCTTTGTGCAGATTTTGAAAGAGGGAAAAATTCCAACCAATTACAGTTTTTTTTTCCTTCCAATTAGTTTAGATGGTGATGACCTTGTAGGATTTCTGGTGTAACATCCTGCCATAGCGGAAAGGATGCTGTTGATGTGCCCTGATGATCTAGGTCCTCCCCCCCCCCCGCCCACCCTCAGCTCAGCCCTTCACCGCCTGTACCACCTTGGAGCTAATAATACCTGTTTCACTGTGTCCTTTTTTGAGATAATTTGCATAAAAGTGCTGACCCATAGCAAGCGCATACCTGTGACTGGCCCACACAGAGGTGATCAGTGCGACAGATGGCCAGTGCAGGCAGCCCAGTGATGAGGGCAGTTAAACAAGGGCGTCTGAACTGCCATGACTGGGAGTGGAGATCCCACTGACTGTTTCCAGCTCTTTGTGTAGCTGTCTTGCGTAGATGAGGTCGTGTGCGCGGGTTTGTGAGTGTGTGCTCCGTGTCCGGTCTTGGACGTTGTGTTACTTAACGGTCAGTTTCAGTCTTTGACCTGAAATGAGCTTAGCTGTGACTCCTGGGGAACCCTGCGTTTTAATGCTGGCGGGAAAAGGCTCTGTAAGCAAATCATGTTTTTGCCTATTTTGGTTTTTTTTTGCTTTCTCTCCACTTCTCCCAGCCTTCCATTTCTCCTCTTGTTTTTCTCCCTGCATCCCTCAGGATCTAAGACAGGTTTGAAGGGAAGTCCGCTGAGCTGAGGGCATGGTTGCCTGCTGGCATTCTGGGGGCAGGAGCAGATAGCGGGGTCGGGGCTGTGCGAGCTCAGGGTTCACAGACGGGCTGTCGTTCAGTCTGCAGTGTGTGAGCCCCAGGGTGGCGGGGTGGGGAGCGCTCCCTGCCAAGTGCTTCTCCCTGTCAGAGAGACCCCCCCTTCCCGTTCATCGGATCGGGGCCTCTTCTGCCTCGCCTTCATTCTCGGTCTCCGTCTATAGTCGGTATAGTCCTTCAGCCCCACACCCACTAAGCCATGGGGCTTCCCAGGTGACACTAGTGGTAAAGAATCCCCCTGCCAGTGCAGGAGACGCAAGAGATGCAGGTTCGATCCCTGGGTTAGGAAGATCCCCTGGAGGAGGAAATGGCAGCCCACTCCAGTTTTCTGGCCTGGACAGTCCCGGGGACAGAGGAGTCTGGCGGGCTGCAGTCTGTGGGGTCGCAAAGAGTCAGACAGGACTGAGCGCGAGTGAGCACGCGCCCGCACCCGTCCACCACGCCGTTGATGCACTCTCTCGGAGATTTGGTCCAGCGCTGTCCTCCTGACTTTTTCTGTGTGAGCCTTCTATCAGAGAAACAAGTGTGAACCAAAAAGTTGTAGGAGACAAATCGTTTATTATTAACCTGAGAGAAACAGAACCATTAAGAATTTTTAAACAATATTTATTTAGATGTTGTTAACCAATCTATCTTATGCATTTGAGGAGGTCAGGAAGCATTCTCCCCAAGTGTTTCTGCTTAATTCTTTTTTTTCCCCAATAAGTTTCTTAAATTTTGCATGATGTGAGAGAAGATGTAGTAATGAGAGAGCAGGGTGGATGTGCCCTGTGGTGAGGGGGTATCCTTACTGCAGGTGACTTTGTTCTCTCCAAGTTTATAAAGATCAGTATTTTAAAATTGAGAAGTATTTAACTACTAAAGGAAGTAATGTATTTGTAGGATTATTAGAAAAAAAAAATTTCTTGCAAAAGGTGTTATGGGCTTCCCTGGTGGCTCAGGTGGTCGAGAATCTGCCTGCAATGCAGGAGACCTGGGTTCGATCCCTAGGTTGGAAAGATCCCCTGGAGAAGGAGTGGCTACCCCCTCCAGTATTCTGGCCTGGAGAATTCCATGGACTGTCCATGGGGCCACAAAGAGTTGGACTGGACTGAGCGACTTTCACTTTCAAAGATGTTGTTGTGAAATGTGCCCACCTTGTTTGGTGAAAGGAGGTCGCCTGAGAGTGAGGAGGGCTATTTTTTCCTTAACTTCTACAACACCCTCTTCCCTGTATTTCAAATACCGAGGTGGGGTGAGGCGTTCTTTCTGAATCAAATTTAGGTTCGACTAACCTATTATGAATTCATTTCATTAACAAAAAAGTTCCTTATTTTCAAACTAGCAACTAAAAGAGAATCCTGCCTGAAGGAGACCGTGTAAACCAGTTGGACTGTACAGCAGGCAGCCCCTTGTGACCTGAGTTGTGTGTGTGTCTGTTCCCCGTGTACAGAGCTGGCTGAAACTAGCTGAAGCGTCACCGGAAGTCAGTCACAGGCGTGTCTGTGCTGGTACTGGTGCAGCCGTAGAGAGAGCTGTGCTGTTTACAGATGGGAGGGCGGGCTCAAAGCGTGGTCTCCAAGGTGTTTGGGGGGCATCAGCAGGCAGAGGGAAGGACAGGTGCCTCAGGGACGTGCCTTCCCGGAGACCCGTCTCCTGCAGTCTTCCAGAGAGAGCATGCGCGCTGTGGTCCTCACACCCTCCTGCTCCTTTCGGAATACTTGATTGGGGCGATTTAAGAAAATTGGGGTTTTTTTTTGGCTGCCCCATAAGGCTTGCAGGATCTTAGTTCCTTAACCAGGGATTGAACTCGGGTCCTTAACAATGAAAGTGCAGAGTCTAAACCACTGGACTGCCAAGGAATTCCTGAGAAAATAACTTGTTTTATGGGGAAAAAAACACAAACTCTCTGGAACTTTCTTTTTCTGAAGAATTTGACCTCAAGACCTCTGAGTTGTACAGAGCAGAGCAGGTTGGATGGCAGAACGTGCTCAGGAATCTGGGGCAGAAGTCCCCTTGTTGAAGCTTCCCCAGTGGCTCAGGGGTAAAGAATCCGCCTGCAATATAGAAGTCCCCTTGTTGGGTAGACCTCCTTGAGCCCAGGGGGCTGCGGCATGCCGCACGACAGGCGTACCTGCCCCGGCCAGGTGCCCAGGTGGGCTCTTAACTGGTGTCTCCCTCAGAGGAGGGAGCACTCCTCTCACCCTGTGCTGGCCTGTCGTCTTCTCCCAGGTGTGGGGATATTCAGCTTTGCCAGGTATGGCACTGACTTCTACAGCTCACACTACGAAGGCAAAGTGAACAAGCTGCAGAGGAAGTCTTCAAGTGACTACTCGGTGCTTGATGACTATTACCTTCCTGAGGTCACCAGTGTTCTGCTGCTCCGGTCATGCAAGGTGGGTTGTTGAAGCGATGCATCAGGAGTGGTTTTTAAGAGACCGGAGTCCTTTCAAGTTACATACCCACAATGCTGAAGGTCACTGTACCAACAACTTGGTGTCGTTTTAACACTTTTGGTGGATATCGCTTAACTAAAGTTATCAATAAAAACAGAATTTAAATGAGGACACTCTCATAGTGACATATACAGCATCTGGGCCTGTTTTTGGTCCTGTAACACACAGCCTTGGCTGTACCCACCTCCTTACTGTTAGCTTTATTCCAGAATTCATGGTCATCAAGTCAGGCTGCCCCCCCACCGGCCCCTCAAGCCTGCAGGACTCCTGCGCCCTGGTTTCCCTTTCTGGAGAACAGGCCTCCCCTGGGGCCTCTGCTGGGGCCTCCCCCAGACTTCCCTCCCCTGGGGCTCAGGGTTGCATCCTGCTGCCTGCTCTTGACAGCTTCCCGCCCCGCTCTGGAAAGCCTGTCTCCCCATTTATGTCTGCCTCATGGCCAGAGACACGGGCTTCTCCACCTTCACCAGGGCTGTGTGTTAGGGTCGAGAACACCACCTGATGGGACGAGGGCTTCTAAGGGCAACTGACCCTAAGCAGCACAGCTTTTAGCCTCAAGGGTCCGCTCACCCGGGGTTTCTCTGACCCCATTAGTACGCCGCCCTCCACAGGCCGGGGAACCGTGCGTGCGTGCAGAAGGCTGGCTGTAAAGCTGGAGCAGAGTGTCCACTGTGCGGGCGTGGGGTGGGGCTCAGCCATGCCTTCCTGGCCTTGCCTGCTTGTCATCTTGCAGATCGAGCCCCTCGCCTCACCTGCCCCGGCGTCTGTGGGGGAAGGGCCGCAGAACCAAATTGCAGCGGGTCCCCGTCTAGAACAGTGGTCTCCACCAGGGCGAGTTTGCCACCCAGGGCTTATTGGACAAGTCTGCAGACTTCTGGTTGTCACAGTTGGGGAGGGGGTGCTGGTGGTACAGGACCACCCCCGGCCCCTGACCCCGCCACGAAGTGATCCGTGGTGGGGAAGCCGGGAGGCAGAGAGGAGGGCGGGAGACGTGGGCAGAGAGGGGCCGACCAGCAGGCCCTGGCGACGGGAGGGGAGCGGGCTCCTGTTGGCCTGTTCCTGGATGAGCTCGCCTTGCTGACGCTGACCCTCCATGCGGCTGTCTTGCAGACGCTGACCCACGAGATCGGACACATCTTTGGTCTCCGGCACTGCCAGTGGCTCTCCTGCCTGATGCAAGGCTCCAACCACCTGGAGGAAGCTGACCGGCGCCCGCTGGACCTCTGCCCCATCTGCTTACGCAAGCTGCAGACTGCTGTCGGCTTCCCGCTCAGAGACCGGTACAGAGTAAGTAGGGAAGTGGTTACTTAAGGAGCAAGCGACCATTTTCTATTAGGCTCTTCTCTGGAGGTGATTTATCAGAGGAAGTTAGTACAGAGGTAAGCAGGATGCTGTGGTTTAAAAAGAACGCAAAGAAATATCTTAACAACTTTGAATTGCCTCATGCTTAGACTCCAGTGAGACCTGGTGAAGAGGTTTCTGCATTTGCTGTTTGTTTAGGGCCAGAGAGCTTGCTTTTGCAGAGTAGAGTGAAATATTGAAGAGCAAAGTTCATGTTTAAAAAGTAGGACTATGTGGAGATGGTTTATCTTTCCAGATGTGGGGCAGGAGTATGATATTCGTTAGGAGGAAGGGATGGTGTTGAGGAGGGAAGAGTGCTCCTCCGTCCACAGGTGCTCACACAGCTGTCCATGCATGCCGTGTGTCTGCGCTGCTGTGACCACCCACACGGGCGCCTGCAGCCCGTCTGCACGTGTGCATGCCTGCCAGCCAGCACGCACACTTAACTTCAGGTGTGTGCACGTCCCCATGCACACCCTGCAGTGCCTCATGGAGCCCTTGGCAGGTTGAGAAAAGGAAAGACTCGTCCTCCCACCTTCAGACACCCACGTCATTCCTCCTCCTCTCCCGTGCATCCTGTGACTGTCCGTGTGCTCGCAGCGGGCGCAGTCCTGGCGCACACCCTTTGATGAGCGTGCTGTGTCCTTCACAACCGTCTATCAGGTGGAACATCTTCGTGGGTGGCATCAGTCACCCATGCGGACCACATGATTTGGGAGATCCTGTTTGTCTCCTGCCTGAGTCTGTTCTGCTGTGATCTGTTCAAAGATGTGTCTCTTCTCTGATTTTCCAGGCACTGGTCAGGTGGGTTGATGCCGAGTCCAGCGACACTCCTAGAGTTACTCCAAAACACAGTCGTGAGGAGCTGGTAAGTTTGCCAAAGCCTGTGGAAGCCTTTAAAGAGTGGAAGGAGTGGGTCACAAGATGCCTGGCTGTTCTCCAGAAATAAGGCCTGCAGGAGGAGCGATCCGAGTAAACAGGAGCACACCGTGCTCTCGGCTGGCTGGAGTACCTCACTGGAGAAGACGGATTCTCTGTTGTCAGGGCAGTGGAGTGGAGCCTTTTTCTTTTTAATAGCACCTGAACTTTGAACTGTGGCTCATTTAGAATAAAAACTCAAAACTCTCTTCTCTCTCGGCCCAGTCTGTGGCAGCAAGCGTGTCATTTCCACTCTTCAAATATGTTGATGTCTCACGAGAGGCTAGAACAGCAGAAGTGAGTAAGTAAACAGATCTGTGAAAATAGCCATCTCTGACCTAAGGAAGGATTTCCGAGGAACATTATTTCTGGGGGTTGATCTGGCTGTTTTTAGAAAGACGTGTCCTCATCTGCTGATCCGGCCACATCACCCTCCATTCACATTCCTTCTGCTTTTCTGCAGACTTCCAGCCTTGGGTCCACGCTGCCTCTTTTTTTTTCCTTTGCTGATTGTTAGCTGATCCCTGAAAGAAGCAACAGCTCAGGTCAGTTTTTAGTAGCTGGACATGGGCGCTCCTCCCGAGAGCATTTCCTGGTGGCATTGATGGGCTCATCCCGCCCCAGCTGTTGGTGATTGTGGGGACGCCGCTGTGCTCAGCTTTCACGGACGGAGTCCTTTGTCGGGGTCTTCAGATACCGTGTCATGATTGTTAGCCAGTCCGAGCTCATACTACTCGCTGGCACAACAGGCCAGCAAATCGAGAGATGAGTTTTGGGGGCAAGGAACAGTGACTTTGTTCAGAAAGCCAGCAGACCGAGAAGAGGGTGGACTCGTGCCCAGCAGAGTTAGAACTCAGGCCCCTTTTGTACTCAAAGTGGGGGGAGTGTGTGGCTGGTTGTTGCGACTTGTCCGTGTCTGAATCCTTAAGTCTGTCCACTTAAGTCACAACATCACCTTAGAAACCTCCGGCACGACAGATGTTACTTTGGGTTCTGCAGCTTTTTCTCTGTATATGAAGAGAGAAGTGTTACACCTTTAAAGGTCAGAGCCTTGAAAACCGGCTCTGCTGTGTATTTCAGGCTATGGCCAACGTTTTTCCTGAATGCATTGGGGGCATGTGGGATCTTGGCTCCCCACCCGGGCTGGAACATGCGCCCCCTGCGGGGGAAGTGCGGTCTTAACCGGACTGCTGAGCCGGCTGCGCATTCTCAGTAGCAAGAAAGAGAGGTCCCCGCATTCTCAGATAGCAGCACAGAGGCTAAAGGAAAGGAACCAGTCTCTCTCGCCTTCACAGAACTGTGCCGCGGCTGTCTGCCGCCCTTTGTCTTACAGCCTTTCTCTTAGAGCAGGTGTCGGGTGTTGCCCCGCAGTAATCCCTCCCAGTTTGTGTGAATGCTTACATGAGAGGGGCAGCGGGCGGGGGTTACCTGCGCATCTGCCAGAAATGCTCACGTCAGGCTGGGGATAACGGGCTGGATGTCCAGGTGGGGAGCAGGTCAAAAGCTTGAGACCCGACAGACTGCTGGATCTGGGAAATCCACGTGACCGCATGCCGGCAGACAGTTCCCACTTCTCATTTAACCTGGAGGGTGAAACGAAAGGTAATCTCTCTTTTCTACCATTTACGCCTGAATCTTAGCACTGTTATTATTTACACAGCATGATTTAAAGCACAGTTTAGAACCAAATCAATGGCTTCGCCTGCAGTCTCCTGCTCTGTTAACCTCTAGTCATTTAGAGAACGGTGGTTTTCATTAAAGCTAATCGGGGGGCAGAGACCAGGGCCTCTGAGAAACACTGCGAAGGGGACCCATGCCGCACGGACTCGGACGGATTCTGCGGTGGGCCTTATTTCCTCCCGGAGTTACTGCCTTAGGTCTCCATTCCCTTCCGTTTCCCTTCATTGCCCCGCAGGGTGAGCACAGTGCTGCTGAGTCCCGCAGCTCAGCTTTGGTTGCAAACCTGATCCGGCCGAGCGTGTGAGGGCGGGGTCTCGGCGGTCCGCGAAGACGAGTGTGTCTGCGGGGCCGGGACCGCCCCGGGGCCGCGCAGACCGGCAGCAGGGCCCGTCTCGCCGCCCCCCGTCGCAGGCTGCGGTCCTAGCGCCTCCTGCGCGTCACCAGCGATCGCATTGCGTTTACTTTTGGAATACTTCTTAGGGTTAAGTTAAACACCATAATTTGTTTCTTGTAGTTAAAACACTATGGATAAATGTTTGTAGTTTTTAAAAATAATTCTCAATGACAAAAACCTATGCAGTTTTTGCTCTGCAAACGCTGAACCAACAAGGGATTTGAGAGGGAAAGCGAAAGTGAAGTCGCTCTGTGGTGTCCGACTCCTGTGACCCCATGGACCGTAGCCCACCGGGTTTCTCCATCCGTGGGGTTTTCCAGGCAAGAATACTGGAGTGGGTCGCCATTTCCTTCTCCAGGGGGTCTTCCCGACCCAGGGATCGAACCCAGGTCTCTCGCATTGCAGGCAGATGCTTTACCCTCTGAGAAAGAGTAATTTTCTACCGTGTGAACATCATTCTAGAAAACAGTCCGAAGTGTTCTCGGCAGCGCCCAGGGACTTAGCGGGGTCCCGCGGGTCACAGAAAGGGTCGGGGTTCAAGTTCAGGCCGCGGGGACTTACAGGGGGGCCGAGCGCCGTCCCGACCCGGCCGCGCCCGCATCCCGGCCCCGCGCCGCCCGCGGCCCTCCCCTCCCCCGCCCCCCGCAGGAAGCGCCCGGCAGCTTCCGCCCAGGACGCCCGGCCCGGACCGCCCCGGACCGCCCCGGACCGCCTCGGACCGCCGGGCGCGGCGGGACCGGACCGACCCAGCGGAACGGAGCGCAGCCACGCGGGGGCGCGGGCGCCGCAGAGCCGTGAGTGCGTCCGCGCGGGCTCGGCCGGACGAGGCCAGGCCTCTGTGCGCCAGCCCTGCCCACTCCGCGGTGCCCGTGGGTCCTCCGAGCGGCTCCCGGGAGCCGTGAGCTCGTGCAGACAGAGGCGGGTGACCTTCACGGGGTGCTGTGGCTGCGGTCCTCCAGTCCATCCGTGTTATCAACAGGTGACCCGCGTGAGCTCCCCGAGCTATGCTGCCTTCCCTGAGTGGGGGGTCGGGGCGCCGGCGGGGGCCGGGGGACTAGGCCGGGCCTCTCGGCAGGTCTGCCGTGGTCCATGCAGGGTTGCTTGTCGTCCGGGGCTGTGCGCTGGCCGTGGGGCAGATCCTCTGCTACCTGCGGGTTTGGACCTTGAGCCGCCGCCTCGCTCCTGCTGCCCCGGCCCCGGCCCTGACAACCGCCGTGCTAGTCCCAGAGGTATGTGATGTCCTTCAGTGTTTGCCTTTCTCCGTCTGACTTATGTCACTTCACATTATCTTCTCGGACTAAGTCTTCAGATTCCCTGTGTGTTCTGCTGGGACGGCGCGCCTGGGTTCCCAGTGGCCGCAAGTCAAGCGGTGGGCAGGTCGGCCGGCTCCTGGCTGCTGTGTTGGACAGTGCGGTGCTCAATCATGACCGGTTTCCAGTCTGCGGGGGCAGGTGTCCCTTTGACGTTGAATTAACAGGAGAGTGAGGCTTTTGGAAGGAAAAGGTTGCGGGGTCTTCAGTGTGTGCAGACACTGTTTATATCAGCTGAAAGCTGGGGGGTCCCTGTGAAGGCTTCTGGATTCCCCATATGGGATGTGCTTTGGGGACCTGCTGTGATTGCCTGGAACAGATGTGTTTTTTTTTTGTAACTCTCTCTTTCCATTGCCAAGGGCCTGGTGCGTCCTTTTCACTTTTGGAAAGCGAAGTTGCAAAGTGTTAATAATGTGGAAGCAAGCCTGCTGTAGCTCAGGCTTGTGTGAACTTGTGTGTAGTTATGCCAACCACCGAGATGGGACCAGGTCTCCCTCACTTCCAAGTCCTGCTTTGTCTTCACTATGCTGCATGACCTCGTAAGGACGACAGCACCACAAGCAGAAGACTGATTTTTTTCAGATTGTTTATGTATATAAGATTAAACTTTCTTTCAACCTCTTTTCAAGTGGGACCATCTGGGGTTGCTCAGAGTCAGAGAAATCCCAATGCTTTGCTTTAACACCAAAAAGAGAGAGACTCAATACACAGAAAAGCACTTGCTACCAGTTGAACCACAGGGGGAAGGAAGCGGCCTTGAGGAAATTCTCTGGCAGTCCAGTGGTTAGGACTCCATCCTTTCACTTCGGAGGGCCTGGGTTCAGTCCTTGGTCTGGAAACTAGGATCCTGCAAGCTGCCTGGAGACCTCATGAAAGAAAAACGTCTGCCGGGAAATAGCCTGTGCTGTGTAGTCTTCCAGTCGTGTCTGACTCTCTGCGACACCCTGGACTACAGCCCACCTGGCTCTCTCTCCATGGGCTTGATCCTCCAGGCAAGAATACTGGAGCGGGTTGCCCTGCCCTCCTTCAGGGGATCTTCTTCACCCAGGGATGGAACCCATGTCTCTTGGTATCTTCTGCATTGGCAGGCAGGTTCTTTACCACTGGTGCAACCTGGGAAGCCCCAGGAAAATGGCTTGGGTCCAGGAGGCTACAGTGGGCATGACTGCAGAGTCAGACACAGCGGCAGTGACTTAGCGTGTGTGTGCGCGTGCACGCAGAGTAGGTTCTGCACCAGCCCTATGTCCACACTCAGGGCCCTCCAAAAGTCAGTCTTTCTATCTGCACGACGATTGGCTCCAGAACCACCCCCACCCCCGGCCCCACAATACCAAAATCCATGGACGCTCACGTCCCTTCTGTAAAATGGGGTCGTATTTGTGTATTTCCTATGCACATGCTCCAGGATACCTTAGTCACCCTTAGATTACTTGTAATACCTAATACAATATAAATAGTTGTAAATACAGTGTAAATGCTATTTAAATAGTTGCCAAGTGTGCAGGAAATTCAAGTTTTGCTTTTTGGAACTTTCTGGAGATTTTTTTTTTCCTTTTCCCAAATATTTTTGCTGTTTAGTTGGTTAGTTGGCTCCTCAGCCGTGGAACCAGCATATACAGAAGACTGATGCCTGTCCTAGTGGTCCTTTCTTCCACCGTTTAGTCTCCGATGGACTTCTATTTTCTTCCTGAGTGGACCTACCCATAATAGGGCCTTATTGGGAGCTCTTTGAGGCTCATCTTTGAAAAAGTCAGTGAAAACTGAGAAATCCACTAATGCATCCATTCAGCTGTATTTTTTGAGTATCACCTACTATGCACCAGACCCAACTCAAAGCCTTGGGAATATATCAGTGAATAAAAAAACTGCTCCCTTGATTGGGCTTCCCTGATAGCTCAGTTGGCAAAGAATCTACCGGCAATGCCGTAGACCTCGGTTCGATTCCTGGGTTGGGAAGATCCACTAAAGAAGGGAGAGGCTACCTACTCCAGTATTCTGGCCTGGAGAATTCCATGGACTGTGTAGTCCATGGGGTTGCAAAGAGATGGACACGACTGAGCGGCTTTCACTTTCACCTTGATTTGGGGGTGGGTGGGAGAGAGGCTCAGGAGGGAGGGGTGTGTGTATGGTGGGGCTGCTTCACACTGTCGTGCAGCAGAAGCTTAACAGCCCTGCGAAGCAATTATTCTCCAGCTTAAAAGATAACCTCTCCCTTAATGATAAGGAATGGGCACTCAAATACCAATGTGACATCAGAGGGAGGGGTGGAAACAGTGCTGTGTCTGCTAGTGCTCAGGCGAGCCTCCTGGGGTGACATCCGGGCAGGGCAGGGGGGACAGATGCAAGGGTCGGGTCATGCACGCATGTAAGGGGCTAGCAGACCAGGCAGAGGGAACCGCGGTGGCTGAGGCTCGAGGCTTTGGATTTCAAGGCGGAATCACGAAGCCAGTGCAGCAGCGTAGCAGAACCAGGTGGGGCAGGGGGCGCCCACGTTAAGGACTTGCAGGTTGTGAGTGGGATCGGGTGTGACTTGGGCTTTCAAAGGATTGTTGCAAGGCCACGCTCAGGGAAAAGGGAGACCAGGGCGGGCTGGGGTGGAAGTGGGCACACCAGCCAGAAGGTGACCAGCCCTCCAGCTAGGGTCACACTGACTGGGCTCCTGGCGGCCTTGGCAGGTTATGGATATAGTTAGAAGGCAGAGTCGGCAGGATCTGTGAAGGAAGGAGCCGGTCTGGGAGGAGGACCAGGGGCTCTGCTGAGGGCAGGTTAAGCTGGCTGCGACAAAGTCCAGAGGTGAGCGCGGGAGTCAGGACTGGGGAGGGAGTCCCCGGGACTTCCCTGGCGGTCCAGTGGTTAAGACTCCGTGCTTCCAGAGCAGGGGCCAGGGTTCTGTCCCGGGTCAGGGAACTAAGATCCCACGTGGCTGCACCGCGGTCAAGAAATACAAATAAACGATTACTGTTATTTATTTATTTTTAAAAGGGAGTCCCCGTGGGGAGACAGTAACGGTTGGGTTGGATTCTAGGGGATGGATTCCTCGTTTCGTTAGTAGGGCATCGTCCTGAGTTGCTGGAAAGGTAGATGAATATTAATAATATGAACTCACGGCCACAATTTGTGTTTTTCCCAGTAACCTCAGGTGAGCTGTACTTTATTTCAAGCTTTCTCTTTTGTACTGGAGTAGTCAGTTAACAATGCTGTGATGGTTTCAGGTGGGCCGCAGCGGGACTCAGCCATGCGTATTCGTGTGCCTGTCCAGGTGAGCTACATTTTAAAAGCCTCTGTAGATGGTGCTCTGGGATATCAGTCTTCCTATTCCACGTCCCCTCTAGAAGGTCCGAAGTCACTGTGGTCACTAGGATTTGGCTGTGAGACTTTCGTTTACATGAAAAGTGAACTTTTGTAAGTTCCTGACCTTGATACTTCTTGTTTTGCACCGTCAGGCAGTCATGACAGACACTGCACACCAGAGGGAGCTGGTTTCCTTGTTGATGCAACAGTCTGCCTTCCACCTGTTGGACTGGACTCCTGTTAAAGATAAATCTGGAAACTGGAACGGGTTTTTTTTTTTTTCCTAACTCGATGTATACTCAGGAGAGTGACCTTTTAGCATGTTCGGTCTGCAGGTCGGGAAGATCCTCTGGAGAAGGAAATGCAACCCACCCCAGTATTTTTCCCTGGAGAATTCCATGGACAGAGAGGCCTGGTGGGCTACAATCCATGGGGTCGAAAAGAGTCAGACAGGACTGAGCATTAGCATATACCGTGTTGGAATTGTCTTTATATTGGTGGTTTTAATGGATGCTCATAACCATTTAGAATTTTAAGGACAACGACTTCTAAACTAGGCATGCTCATGAGCCCCGTATCTTAGAGCCTGAACAGAACATACTTGGGAGCTTTTAAAAATAAGGATTCACGATCATTTCTGGTTTAGAATATTTGAGAAGGAGTACAGAAGTCCAGGTGTAATAAATACCTCTAGGTGGCTTGAATGGATGACTGGACGATGAGAACTTTGAGTTAGAATCCATTTTCTATTTTATGACCAGGTATGAAGCTAAAGGAAAGGGAGATAAATGCACAAAAGCTGGGAATTCCCTGGTGGTTTTTAAAACAGCACAAATGCTACATTTATGTATTATTGTAGTAGAAAATTGATAACCTTGTTTAAAAGCTTGGAAATGTTGTATCAGAGATACATTTGTCTTAAAAGAGCACATTATCTTAACTTATTTTTACAACTGGATTGATTTTATTTTGGGGAAGGAAATAGTCTATATTTGTAGTGAAATTATCTAGTCAGCAAGGTGTAAGCCAGACTGCCTTAATCACAGGAAATGAAACCTGATGATGGGCTGGCGGCTGTTTGATCTTTCCTGTCTCTGGCACCTGTGATGTGAGGCTCACTTTGACCACGATGATCTTTTCCCACGGGTCAGGACTGTTGTTGTCCAATCGCTGTGTCATGTCCGACTCTGCGACCCCACGGACTGCAGCACACCAGGCCTCCCTGTCCTTCACCGTCTCCTGGAGTTTGCTCAGACTCATGTCCATGCCGTCCAACCATCGCATCTTCTGTCATCCCCTTCTCCTCCCACCTTCAGTCTTTCCCAGCATCAGGGTCTCTTCAGTGAGTCATCTTTTCACATCAGGTGGCCAAAGCATTGGAGCTTTAGCTTCAGCCTCAGTCCTCCCAGTGAATATTCAAGGTTGAGTTCCTTTAGGATGGACTGCTTTGATCTCCTTGCAGTCTAAGGGACTCTCAGGTCTTCTCCAGCACCACAGTTTGAAAGCATCAATTCTTTGGTGCTCAGCCTTTTTTATGGTCCAGCTCTTACATCCATATATTGACTACTGGAAAAGTCATAGCTTTGACTATACAGACGTTTGCTGGCAAAGTGATGTCTCTGCTTTTTAATATACTGTCTAGGTTTGTCATAGCTTTTCTTCCAAGGAGCAAGCATCTTTTAGTTTCCTGGCTGCAGTCACAAATGCAGTGATTTTGGTGTCCAGTAAGATAACATCTGTCACCGTTTGCACATTTTCCCCATCAGGACTGTTAGTTTACAGTCTGCCACTGGTGGTACCTGTGTGATAGTGTCACAGATGCCGTGGAGCGGTCCCCAGGCCAAATACAATGCACTGCCGATTTTTCTTGACAGCCTTCAAACTAAGCATGGTTTTTTTTTTTAATTTTTATATGGTTAAAAAAAACAGTATTTCATAGTGTGTGAAAAGTTTATGGAATTCGAGTTGCAGTATCCATGAATTAACTTTAAAAAAAATTTATTTGATTGGAGGGTGACTACTTGATAATATTGTGGTGGTTTTGCCATACATCGACGTGAATCAGCCACGGTGCACATGCCCCCCATCTTGAACCCCCGCCCCACCTCCCTCTCCACCCCGTCCCTCTGGGTGGTCCCAGAGCACCGGCTCTGAGTGCCCTGCTCCATGCGTCGGGCTTGCGCTGGTCATGTATTGCACTCGTGGCAGTGAGCGTGTTTCACATACGCTAACAAACATGCTTCAGTTGCTGCTCTCACCTTCTCTCCCAGAGTCCGAAAGTCTGTTCCTCACATCTCTGTCTCTTTTGCTGCCTTGCGTGTAGGATCGTCGTCACTGATTTTCTAAACTCCACGTATTTGCGACAGTACACTGTATGGGTGTTTCTGCCTTCGCTGCGTAGTAGGCTCCAGGTTCATCTGCCTCGTTAGGACTCAGATGCGTTCCTTTTTTATAACCTCGTAGTGTTCCGCTGTGTACCTGTAGCACAACTCCTCACCATCCATCTGCCGATCCAGGTTGCTCCCAGGTCCTAGTTACTGTAAACAGTGCTGCGATGAACACTGTCCACCTGTCCCCTTCACATGAGTCGACTGTTACTGAGGCGGCTGTGCTCATTCACTTCTTCTGTCTGTGGCTCTCCTTGCCCTGCAGAGGCAGAGCTGAGTAGCTGTGACTGAGCCTGTGGGGCCCGCAAAGCCTTCAGTAGTTAGTTCCGTGTGTAATTTGACAGGACAGGTTTTCGTGGACCCCTGACGTTCATGGGCCATGCTGTTTCCTGACAGACCGGAGCGGTTCTCAGGCCAGTTCTGTAGCTACATACAGTTAGTCTGAACTAGTCACACTTACCACTTTTTTTTTGAATACTTATTTGGTTGCCCTGGTTCTTGCTTAGGGCATGCAGAATCTTTAGTTCCAACATTCAAACTCTCAGTTGCAGCCTGTGGGATCTAGTTCCCTGACCAGGGATCGAGCCTGGGCCTCTTGGATTGGGAGCTCGGAGTCTTAGCTACTGGACCACCAGGGAAGCCCCATGTTTCACTTGTTGCTTTTGATGGGCTTAGCGCTCATTCTGTGGTCACTGGGTCATTTCGTCCATTCACTGTTCATTTATGAAATAATGACATTCAGCAAACACATCTTAGAACCGTTTATGTGTCTCTAGTACAGTTAAAAGAGTTTGTATAAAAGCTTTGAAAAATGTTATTTTAAATGAATCCTCCCTGAGTTTTTAAAACCTTCGTTGGACCCAACAGTGCACACTGACGTGTCAATGAAAAACGAACCACTCCCTCTAAGTAAAAAAGCCATACATTTATTGCAAATCTAGAAGTACCAGAATGTCACAGAATACAGAACAAATCAGCAATCCTGTTTTCATTTTCTTCCAAACATTTAAAAACCTCGATTACTGACATACTGAAATTGGCATACATTTTTTTTCCCCATGCACTTAACAGAATAGACATCTTGAGCAGCTCGCTCTGAAACCAGTTATAAATATTAAATTGTATCGAACATTCATAGTAAAAAATGTAGTAAAGTGCTGAAGTCACGAAGCCTGCAAACGGGCCACAAGCTCCGAGCGCCTCCAGGCAGTGACGCCGGCCCCGCCTGCCTGTCCCAGCTGCGCCCCTTTCTGATGGACACTCGGCTCCTCCCTGCCCTCCCCAGAGTCTGCAGATTGTCCTATTTCTATGGCTGATCCAACGCTATACAAGAACGTAGCAGGCCGCGGTGACTATGCCACTTTCGTTTCAGTGCAGAGAAACATTCAGGCTTGTGTGTACCTGGAACCAAACTAGGCTTGTTACGTTTTTTTTCCCCCTGAGTTGTCAAAAATTAACAGTAAATGAGTAAAGATGGAGCAGCGGTTCTGACCATCACCTGTAGAATGAGATTCGGGACACGTGAGCACGCAGCCCACCTGTTCCCCTCATAACCTGCTCTTTTACAGAAAAAAAGTGTGCATGTAGTGTGACGCCAAGAACGACAGTGACCGGCTCGCCCGATGGCCCTGCAGCACAGAGCGGTCAGGCCTTCTAGGGTGCGACTCACGATGGTGAAATACATGTCTCTGCCACCCCATGTGAAACATGGAAATTTCACAGTGAGATCTTAAAAGAAAATCAAATGCTTCAACAGTGAGATTTAAAAAAAAAAATCAAATGCTTTAACAATTCAATGAGATATAAATCTGATCAAAGAAGATCCTCAAGTATTCTTAAGTGATAAAACAAATCATTTAAAAAAGCTAAGGCGATTTGCTGTTCCTCCTCCCCCCTTTAAATCACACACATTACCATTGAAATGAAGAATCCTCACAACTTTGCCTTTTAGAGAGGAACTTGACAAGAGGCATGTCAAGGATTGCAGAAAAGGAGGTAAAAATTCTGCTTATGTCTCAGAGACTTTCTTTCTTTTGATTACTTTATTCATTCTAGAATAACTTAATAATAAATAGTGGTTTAAATTAAAGACACTACAATCATATATTTCTGAATAATTAAAAAGCAATAGGAAATTCATTTCTGAATGCCATGCTGTGTGTTCTGTGTTGAAATACTTCTGGTAAATGACTGGCCGTACAAAGAAGTGGTCATCTTCACATTTCTGAAGTTCAAGTTACGTATATTTTAAAAAATTTCCATTTACTGGCCAAAGGTTTGGTCTTAAATTGTATTTTGTTTCCATGGAATATCTGGAAAATTCAGAGGCCCTAATGTGTTAATGGAAACCTCAGAATTTTTCAAAGGTTTTTAAACAATTTGTTCATAGTTCTGAAAATGAGGAATTTTTTAAATGATGTAAGTTTTTTCTTTTTGAGTGGCCAATTTCATTTCAGTGGCCTGGGCCAGATGTCATTTTCTACGATAGTGGCTTATCAAACATGAGAGCTCTTTAACCACTTCGCCAATTCATGTCCCTATTTTAAAACCGGAATGTAACCCAGAGTCTTCCTGTGTGTCTTTGTGTTGCTACTGAATCCAGCCAGGCTGATGTACAGAAAGTGCTCCACTGTTTTTGTTTTGGCATAAAAAACAAGCGAAAAAAGAAAACTTACAAGGAAAACAAGAAGGATGTTGGTAGTGGTTCACCGTACATTCCCTTTGACGTGTGTCGGAAAGCGGGCGGGCGGTCCAGTCTCTGCCGCCCCGGGTCCCCCACCCAACGCCCTCCCCAGCCCCGGGGCGCTGCAGTGGCGGACGCGGGTGTCAGACGGGCTCCATTCTCGCAGGGGCTCTGTGCTCAGTCTTCCCCAGGTCCATCTCGAGAAAGTCTTCAGGGATGTCCTGTAACACCTTCCCGTGGGGACCCTCGGCCTTGCTCCCCCGGGCTTGGGGCTGGCAGCACAGCCCCCGTTTGCAGGGTCTCACGATGGCGAGGCACACGGCGGCCACGGACATCCCGGCCGCGCAGGAGTAGAAGGCTCTGCTGTAGATCCTGCTCTGGTCCACCAGCAGACCTGCGGGGCACCGCACGTGAGCCAGGCAGACCCCCGCCCCCACCCAGGCTCCCCCAAACTCTGCCACCTCTGGGGCTCTCTGCCTTCAGCTTTTTTAAGAAAAAAAAGAGCTTGGAAGGTAGGAGTCTTTTCTAGACGTGAGAGTAGACGTAGACAGACACATACCCCCACCTAGCACCTGAGAAAATTCTGTCACTTTGTATGTTCTCTGTGGGCAGGTCTGTCCTGGTCAAGAATCTAAAACATGCCATCAGGGAGATGTTCATTTCCTTGGAAAGAAAGGACATCCTCTCCTGAGAGGAAAGAGCTCTGATCTTCACCCTGGTCCACTGCAGGTCACTGGGTAAGATGTGTAATCACAGTAACCTCAAGGACTTACTTCCGGTCCAAGATATAAAACGGGGCTTCCCAGGTGGCCATAGTGGTCAAGAACCTGCCTGCCACTGCAGGAGATGTCAGAGACCTGGGTTCCATCCCTGGGTCGGGAAGATCCCCTGGAGGAGGACATAGCAACCCGCTCCAGTATTCTTGCCTGGGGAATCCCATGGCTTTTGCTACCGGGTCGCCTTGTGAGATGCTCGGCGGGGGACACAGGGATTGCTGACCTCAACACACCCTGACTGTTCGGAAAACAGGACCGAGGGGCTTCTGTAAGCCAGCGTCCCTTCATAGGATGGCTTTTAGGGAGCTGAACCTCGAGCAGCACTCTGCGGAGACTCCACTGGTCGATTGGGAACAGTTCCTCGTAGGAAGGATGTTTTATATCTTGTGTGCTAAGTCTCCCAGTTGTGTCCGACTGTTTCCAACCACATGGACTGTAGTCCACCATGGGAGACCCCAGTCCCTCCTGCCCCAGGCGCCGATTCCCCCTTGGGCTGGGAGCTCACATGCCCCAGGGCTCACTTCCTCATAAGAAGTCAAGAGAGGTGGCTCAGATACGGTCCATCCTGACATGTCTAAAATTCTCTGCAAGTATCAAGGTCAGTAGACTCTGTTTTTCATTCGACTTGAGGAGGAAGCTGGCATGGTTAATAGCAGGACGGGACCCTTCTATGTGGGGTCTCAACTGTGACACAGGTGGAGGCACCTACAAAGCAGAAGCAGACTCAGAGAGGACAGACCCGTGGTCACCGAGGGGTAGGGCTGGGGGTGGGCCAGACCGGGAGTCAGCAGGTGCAAACTAGTGTATGTGGGACTGATGGACAGCATGGTCCTCCCGCAGGGCCCAGGGAGCTGTGCTGATGCTATCAGTATCCTGGGGTTAAACCATCACGGAAAAGAAAGGAGAAGCTTCGCCCACCAGCGTGCTCCTCTGTGTACGCAGCTTACCTGCAAGGGGGGGTCCGGCCAGCCCGGAGATGCTCTGGAAGAAGACGTAGACTCCAGCCGCTGACGCCATCTTCTGGATGCCCACGACGTCGTCCTCGGCGAGCAGCGGGATGTGGGTGCCCGCCACGCTCCCGATCATGGCCCCCGAGAAGATGCTGCAAGCCATGAGGCCCCAGAAGCCAGTGGCGAACGTGAAAGTGAACAGAGACACGGTCAGCAGGATGACGCAGACGAGCTCGATGTAGACCTTGCGGATGGGCTCCCGGTTGAGGACCAGCCCCGCCCCGATGCGGCCGATCACCTCGGCCACGGCCATGGCGCAGAGCAGCAGGGCCGCGCGGTCGCGGTCCAGGCCAAGGCTGAGCCCCAGCGGGATGATGTACAGGGATGGGGCGAAGAAGCCGAGCGTCACGAAGAGCCCGAAGAGCGTGTAGCAGATGAAGCTCCTCTCCTTCAGCACGGAGAAGTCCAGCAGCGGGGCGCCGGGCCGGCCCCGGGCCTGCAGCTCGGCCGCGGGCTCCGCTGCCACGGCCGGGGGGCTAGGCGCGTTTTTCGGTGAGGTAGTTAGCTCTACGCCGGAGTCGATGGAGTCGATGGAGGTACGGGTCTTCTCGTTCTCCAGCATGTACTGCGCTTCCTTCCGGTGCTCGGGGGCAGGGGTCTTGGGGGTCCCCGGCGCGCCGACGATGGTGATGGGTCTGAGCAGTGCGCCGCAGACCACGAGGTTGAGCTGCAGGAGCCCCACGAAGAGCATGCTGTACCTCCAGCCGACGGCCTCCTTCAGGGCCGTGATGGCTGCGGGGCGGTGAGGGAGAAAGAAAACCCAGGGTCAGAAGGGGACTCAGGACGGGCGCGGGGAGAGCAGGAGGAGGACAGCTGCGGACGGGGACTGACGGAACCGTGATGACTCGGCTGGGACTTCTGTGGCGGCTGGGGTAAAGCATCGCCGGCCAGTGCAGGGGAGCTGGGCTGGAGCCCTGGTCGGGGAAGATCCCACACGCCCAGGAGCAACTTAAGGCCGTGCGCCACGACTCCTGAGCCCACGAGCTACACCTCCTGCTGGCTGAGGGCCTCCGAGCCCACGCTCAGCAACGAGAGAAGCCAGTGCAGGGAGAGGCCCTCAAACCGCCCCTCGAGAGCAGCCCTCGCTTGACACAGCTAGAGAAGAGCCAGTGAGGCCTTGAAGACCCAGCACAGCAGAAAAGAAAAGATGACATGCATTAACCCTGGGGGCTTCTAGGAGGAGGAAGCTGTATCGGGGCAAGACAGAACAACGTTTTCAGCCCAGGCTTCCAAGAGGGCTTTGGGGGTGCCGTCCTCCAAGCAGAGGCCCAAGAAAAGGACCAAGCTTGTGACCTGCACCAGGGTGCACAGAACGTGACCTGCCGGCCGGCCCAGGCCGCTGTGGATCGCGGGCCTCGACCAGCACAGCGGGGAGCGTCCGCTGGTGGCGTCTGAGCTGCCCGTGCCGCACCGCAGAGGTGCGCGGATCCGACAGGCACTTGTCCGGGAAGCATGAAATACTGCCTCTCTGGCATTTTCAGAACGGAACTTCCACTCTCTGAGCTGGATCCTTCTCCATCCACTCTGCCTCAGCTCTCAGCAGTAACAGGCGAAGGCGAGAATCAGCTAAGAATTTGAGCGCTCATAGGACTGTCGCGGGATTCAGTCACCGTGTGAGCGCGGCGTAGGGCTGTCAGAGACTGTTGGTGCCGTCCTGCGGTTTCTCGTCTGTGGGATGCCCTGACTACCTTCCTGCCAGCCTTCCTGGAGGCCAGGGCGAGCCCAGGGGGGCTTCAGGCTCCCCAGGGACGAGAGGATCAACAGGCCCCACGAGATTCCAGGTATCTTTGCCATCATCCCAGGAAGGTGAAGCGGTGTTCCCAAGAATTTCGTTTCACTTGATTCTCACTCAGAGTTGAGGGTCAGGTGTAAGAGATGCCGTAACTTGGTTACTAAGAAGATGGGCTTAGCGAGACCGCCCCATCTTCTGGGCTGGGGGGCTCCATTTACTTCTTCAGCATTTTTTCGCTCCCACCTCTGTGTCCCCCGTTAATATGGGAGACTCAGAATTATAAACTCTTTCAGGCTTGGGTATTTCCAAGTGCTTTTGACCCCCTTCTGGCAATAACTGGTCTCCTGTTCTCCATCTAACGTTCCTTGGTGCCTGCCTGCCAGGTGCCAGGGATGAGCTAGGGAATAAAGCTGACCGGATGCAGTTCCCACCGTCAGTGGGTTCGAGGCCACTAACTCTCCCCTCGTTTATTCGGAAACATTTCAAACCAACAGAAAAGCGCAACGCACGACACCCAGGGGCCTGCCGTCACTGAAACTCAACAATGAACATTTTTCTCTGTCTGCATATTTATAGGCACGCATACATTAATTCTTCTGAAGTATCTGAAAAGCTTCAGACATGACGTGTCACCCCGAAATACTACATCTGCTTTGAACAACTCCGCTGCCATGCACACAGTCACCAAAGAACGGCAGACATGGATCCACGTCTCCAAGGTGATTTCTCTACCACTGGTTAGTGAAGTTCACAAGTTCACAGTAAGACGCGGAAGTAAACCAGGGATAAAACTCTCCCCATGGGGTCATTCACACACAGCCAATGAACTGGACTTTACCAGCACTATTTAAATCTGTACCAAATACGGCTCTTTTGACCAAGGAGAGAAATAGAATAGTATGAGCAGTCCCCAAATCTGTTTTGGAAAGGACGTTTCGAGCTTCATTGCCGGATACATGCCATGCATCTTCCTGTGGGGTTGCAAGGAGCTGGGCACCACAGGGTGACTGAGCACACACACACACAACTCCCCATTTACGTAAGCTCGGATGAGCACTGGAATGTCTGAACTCCTGAATGGGGGTAAGGGAGGTTAGATCCTGAAGAGGCGCCAGACTGGACAGGACACGTAGCCTTTCCTTCTGCACAATCTAGAGCAAGAGGAGCCAGCTCACATGAACACGCACACTCCAGTTGTCCGCTTACCTGGTGCAAAAGCGAACATGGCAAAACATTCTCCCGTAGAAGCAACCGCCGTGACCACAGAGCGTCTCTTCTCGAAGTACTGTGACAGGATGGTGACAGTCGGCAGAAAACTGAAGCAGAAGCCCAGGCCTGTGACAGGACGTTGACAAGACAGTGAGAACCACGTGCTGGCTGATGCCCAAAGAGTGCGTGCAAAGAGCTGGGATTCGGGCATTTATTTTAGGAATGATTCAGTTCAGGGAGCCCAGAAATTCATTCTGGAGCAAAGAAAAGCAGCTTTCATCAGAGGTCTGGAAAAACTGCAAGAGCTGTTTTGGGAAGCTTGTTGTAAAAAAAAAAAAAAGGGGGGCAGAAAACTGTTTCATGGGATTTTTTTTCCCCCTACTTTTCTGCAGTTTTTCCCTCAGATTTATATAATTCACAATGTACAGAACCCTTATCAAACGTAGTTTTCACATAAGACTTCTATTTGGAAATAAATGAGTTTTTATATGTGCAGAAATAAATGGGAAAAAGTCTGCAAATCTTAACCATGTACATATATATATAGTTATATATAATTTGAGTAACGTATGGACTCTGTTGTAAGGGAAGAAGTTTTCCATATATACGTGTGTGTGTTCAGTTACATAGAGAGAATTATATGTAGTTATATATACATAGGTGTGTGTGTGTGTCCAGTCCCTCAGTCCAACTCTTTTTGACCCCTTGGACTGTAGCCCGCCAGGCGCCTCTGTCCATGGGACTTCCCAGGCAAGACTACTGGAGTGGGTTTCCTTCTCCAGGGATCTTCCCGACCAATGGGTCAAACCTCTATCTCTGGCGTCTCCTGCACTGCAGGCAGACTGTTTACCACTGAGCCACTGGGGAAGCCCGTATGTGTATATGTGTGTGTGTGTGTATAATTATATATAATCTGTGAGTAATGTGTGGACTCCTTTGAAAGGGAAAGTTTTCCAAATATATATACATATATATATGTGTGTGTATTTAGTTATATATATATAGTTGTATACAGAGTTACACATATATAGAGTTTTATATATATGTATAGAGTTACATATAGTTATGGAGTTTTATATATGTAGTTATGATATATATACAGTTATATATATATATAAAATCTGTGACTTATGTACAGACTCCTTTGAAAGGGAAAAAGTGTTTTCAGACACCAAGTCCAGCACTGGCCCCTCCCCTACAGCTCAGACGTCTCACAGCCGGACTTGGGAAACGCTGGTTAAAGAAATTCAAACCTTAGTTTGTGAAAAGGGCCTGCAAACTTGTGTGAAAGAAGAGTTTTCTTTCTCATCGGTAAATATGAAAACAACATCAGACAGAAAGTCCTGGGCGTTGAGAAAAGGCTCCCGGACGGCCCCGTTCAGAGCCACAGATGTGGGTCAGCCTTCATTTTAAAGGGAGAAGAGAACGGGAGGAAGACGCCCACGATGGATCCGAGTCCCTCCTTCCCCACTGCTCCTTCTCGACACTGAGTCTCCGGAGAAGGTACGAGCCCGGGAGAGACGCTCACCAGAGACGACGCCGATGGCGATGTACATGTGGTAGACCTTCTGTGAGAAGGCGGCAGTCACCATACCTGCGCTGACCAGCAGGCCGCCCAGCATCACCACCGGGCGGTGTCCGAACCGGCTGCTCAGGACCGTGGAGAGCGGTGCTGCAGAGAAGAGCGGATGGGTCTCAGCTCCGGGGTGGTTTTAATTTGTTACTGAACTATAGTTGATTGGCAACAAAGTGATTCAGTTATACACATGCTTTAAAAAATCTTTCCCTTATTGTATTTGGCTGCACTGCAGCTTGCGGGATCTTAGTTCCCCAACCAGGGACTGAACCCCAGCCCCCGGCAGTGAAAACTCAGAGTCCTGACCGCCGGCCCACGGGGAGCTCCCCCCACCGAGGGTCATCACGGGCTCCTGAATTCAGTACCCTGTGCTCTACAGGCGGCCCTGGCTCTTCGTCCGTCCCGCACACGCTGGTTTCCATGGGCTTAGCCCACACTGCCTCCTTCCCGCCTGGGGAACCACAACTCTGTTCTCTGCGCCTTTAAATCCGTCATGAGATTCCAACCTCTAAAGTCTCTTTTGGGGGCTCCTCAGAGAGAAGCCAGAGTCACAGTCTAAAACTCACATCCATCTTCTTAGGTGACAGACTCTGACCCACCAGGAGCCCCTCTGAAATGGGAGATGTAGTACATTTAAGTTACTCTGTAATAAACACGGGATTTCCTATGACTGTATATCACTTGTTTTGTTTCTACACTCACTGCTTTGGATTCTTTTGAACAAGGCTCCATTTAGGGTCCGATTCCACTTGACTTTTTTGCAAATGGTATGAAAGCATGGCGGGTTCTGCCAAGCATACCAGAAGCAGGCTAGCTGTGGGACGGGTAACTCAAGTGGCTGATGCATCACAGTTGGCATGGCTCCCGCACACTGTCCCCCAGGACACTTCAGTCTGGCAAGTAAGTTTCCTACGTGTGTGTGACTTAGGCTACCGCTGCTGCCCCCTTTAGTACAAGGAGATAAGGGGGCCCTCCAGAGTTGGAGGGAGAGCACGGTACATACTGGATAGAAAGAGCAAGATCACCGAATAAGGACTCGGCGTTGCTGAGGGTGGGCAACCGTATCTCTTGAAGTTGGTAGAGCATCAGCTCATATGGCAATATAGTGAATAAAGAAGTCACTACGGCCATTTTCAGGCATTAGTGACCAGGATGAAAGTCCATCTAGTCAAAGCTCTGGTTTTTCCAGTGGTCATGTACAAGTGTGAGAGCTGGGCCATAAAGAGGCTGAGTGCTAAAGAATGGATGCTTTCAGCTTTCCAATTATGGTTCTGGAGAAGACTTTTGAGAGTCCCTTGGACAATGAGGCGATCAAAGCAGTCAATCCTAAAGGAAATCCACCCTGAATAGTCATTGGAAGGACTGACACTGAAGGTCCAATATTTTGGCCACCTGAAGAGCTGACTCATTGGAAAAGACCCCGATGCTGGGAAAGATTGAGGGCAGGAGGAGAAGCGGAGGACGAGATGGTTGGATGGCATCACCGACTCGATGAACATGCGTTTGAGCAAGCTCTGGGAGATGGTGAAGGATAGAGGAGCCTGGCCTGCTGCAGTCCACGGGGTCACAGAATTGGATATGACTTAGTGACTGAACAACAACAACGTGGCAGCATTCAGAACAATCATCTTTTGGAACTTCCCTGGCAGTTCAGAGGCTAAGAAACTGCACTCCCACCTTGGGGGGCCCAGGTTCGATCCCTGATCGGGGAACTGGGGCCTGCATGCTGCAGCTAAGACCCAGCACGGCCGAGTAAATAAATTAGCTAATTAATTAAAGTTAAAAAAAGAGCAGTCGACTTTGTTATGATAGTATCAACTGGGCATTTCTTGTTGACTCTATTATCTTTGGTTAGAAAAGAGCTGAAAGTTCAACTCTGGAATTTTCTTATTTTGGTTACCAAATGTAAAATTTTGGTTCTAGTTCATGTAAGTTATCCTTCCAAGAAAGTAAACAGCCTACCAATTAAGAAATTATCTTAGTCTTCACACCGGAACTGGAGTGCTTCAATGAAACATGTAGGAAACGGTATCAGGACCAATGGGAGAAAGCCTTGACTTTAGCAGAGAACAGTGGAGTTGTCTCCTTCAGGCAGTGCAAGGTGGAAAACTGAGTACATCTAGACAAGCTTGGGCTTCCCTGGTGGCTCAGGTGGCAGAGAATCCGCCTGCAGTGCAGGAGACCTCGGTCTGATCCCTGGGTTGGGAAGATCCCCTGGAGGAGGAAATGGCACCCCGCTCTAGTACTCTTGCCTGGAGGGTCCCATGGACAGAGGAGTCTGGCGTGTTGTCCGTGGGGTCACAGAGAGCCAGATACGACTGAGCGACTGACACTTCAGAAAACTTTAGAAGTAACGGCTCCATGACAGCACGCGAACCTGAAGTTAGGGAAGCTGAATTCAGCTCCGTTAACTGTCAGGGGTAAGTTCAACAGTTCTGCTTGCTCGAAAAGCCTGCCGTGGCCCCGACAGATAGAGAGCGCTTCATGAGACCGTGCAGCTGTGTCCTGTAATTAGGTGTGTAGGGGCGAAGTGAGTGTGAGTGTGTCAAGAATCACACTGCAGTGCATTCTACCTGATGCTGCTGGATTTGGGAGTCTGGAAGGGAGCTCCTTTAGGGAAAGGGCTGTCTGGCATCCAGAACGTCCCCTCTGGACAACACGCATAGTTCTCACGCTCTCCTTTCACACACTCCAGCTCTCTTCTGCCTGCAGCGTCCACCTGTTCCCTTGGCATGTTTTTACGAGACCAGGGCCCAGCATGCCGAGGACTTTTTGACGTTCCTTCTTTCGGGAATGACTAGCTTCCCAGTGAACTGGAGTTTACTGTTGACCTCAGGATACTCTACAGGATCCTAAGAGCGTGCATAGGAGGCCTTTAACACATGTGCCTTGAACTGACGGCAGTCAAGTCTGGCAAACAGACCATCTTCCTCAGCCTCTCTTCCCTAATTAGGCAAATTGCAAGACATACATGCGTATATGGCGCTGAAGCTGAAAGACGTACTAACCTGTGAATGTCAAGACGAACACACAGATGGATATTATCCACGAGATCCTGCTGTTGGATTCATTAAAACTGTCCATTAGGTCGTTGAAGAAGACACCAAATGACTTGATGATGCCATAGGTGAAGACTTCGACGAAGAAAAACGAAACAGCTACCACCCAGCCCCATCCGCCATCAGGCACTTGAGTATAAACGCTGGCTCTGCAACAAAGCTGCGATTTCTTATGGGACATTCTTAATCTGAAAGGAAAAAATTAAAATTAGACAATTAGACCAGCAGTGGCCTGAGGGTAGATGACTCTAATACTGGACTTCACGGATGAGAGCTACTCACTACAGTTCTTAGGTCACTGCACATGTGAGTCACGTGCAGTCAGTGCAACAGTCTTTGAATACTAATAATACCTATCCCTCTATTTATGCGTCTGTCCGTTTATCTATGTATCTGCCATCTCTTATCGATCATTGTCTGTCTCTGTCATCTCCTTATCTGTCCATCATTCTGTCCTGTCTGTCCAGCCTGCTATCATTTAACAAACTAGCTTTGTGTTGTACATGGAGACCTTGGGGAAGTCAGATTTCCAAGCTATGGCAGTTAATGGGAAAAACGAACCAAACAAACATAACGAACCTGGGTAGGATATTTAGAGGCACTTTGGAGGATGAAGAAAGGCATCCATGCTGACCGTGAGCCTGAAGACAAGTTAGGTGACCATAGCTGGTCACCGCACTGACCGTAAGAAACGTGGATCAGAATGAAGCCCAGGAAAAGAGGTGCACAGGCCACCCTCCAGGGCCAAGTGTGGGGGGCGCCCTGCGTCTCCGCCCGGGGCCGCGGGTCCTTCAGAGCCGCCTGCTTCCCATCCGATCAGGGTCTGAGGTCGCATGCGGGCGTACCTGCAGGCCCAGAATAAGAACGTGGGCATCTGTCTGCTGGGATCTGGCTCAGCACGATCGAGCTCCGCACAGGGCGTCACCCCACAGTGTCTGAGGGCTGGACTCCCTCCACACAGGATGTAATGGCCCAATAAGGGGCCACCAGCCTGGGGGTCTGGGCAGCCAGGGCGCTTAACCCAGTTACCGCTGACTTCACTGTGCTTTCCCATTCAAGTTGCACCAAACATCAGAACAGACAGCCTGGGCTGTGTCACCATTAAGGGGGCACACTACAGTCAGTCCTGGAGGCAGGGACGTTTGAGTCTTCTGCAGTGGACTGAAGCCCATAAACACGGGCATCTTCAAAACCTCTGCAATTACATACACTTTCTACCAGTCATGTGTTTCTAGTCCAACTAAACTCACTGACAAGAATCAATGACTCTGTGGTCTCTGAGCTCTTATTGGCAACCCACCAGTCAATTGTAAAGGAAATCAACCCTGAATATTCACTGCAAGGACTGATGCTGAAGCTCTGATACTTTGACCACCTGATGTGAAGATCGGACTCACTGGGAAAGACCCTGATGCTGGGAAAGATTGAAGGCAGGAGGAGAAGGGGACGACAGAGGATGAGATGGTTGGACGGCATCACCGATGCAATGGACATGAGTTTAAGCAAACTCCAGGAGATAGTGAAGGGCAGGGAAGCCTGGTGTGCTGCAGTCCAGGGGGTCGCAGAGAGTCGGACACGACTTAAAGAGACTGAATGACAGCACCCTAACTTTAAGAATCCTTTGCGACTGCGCAGCTGCGTCCCAGTGAACTTGCAGGATGTACAGAAAACCTAGCCCTGAGTTGTCATGTGCAGGTTTTTGCTAACGGAGGGCAAAGGAGAAGCCACAGGACAGACTCCCACCTGGATACTAACTTGTCAGTTTCTGGTACAAAGATCCAGTGTTCAGAGTTTGCTCTAAGAATCTCACAGAGCGGCAAACCTGACCTCATTTCATCTTGTTCAGCCTATTGATAGCACGTCAGCCTAGTACTTTGAAAGGACTATATACGCATTTTACCGTCTTACTGTCAGCTATTTGGCTGCATAAAATAGGGCACACGGTGCTTTAAGAAGCTTATGCTCCCTGCGGCAAAGGCCTCTGTTTGGATGAGCCCGAGTGTCATTCCTGAGAGTGGAGGGGGAAGTTGGGACGCAGGGGGTTCGGTGGCTTGGGGTGGAGGCCGATGGTCACAGACCAGCTGGCCTGTCAGGTTCCCAGCGGGGAAGGCGGCTGCCGTCCCAGGGAACCCCGAGCCCTCCGGCAGCAGAGGTGTGCCCAGGCCTCCTCCTTTCTCAGACTTTCTGAGTTCACCCCCAGGATGAGGCAGCTGGGGCAGAGGTGTGGCAAGAGTAGTGGGCTTACGGTTGAGAAGGAAAAAAAAAACCCACAATGTACTGGGCTGACCAAAAAGTTCGTCCGGGTCTCTGCAGGCTGGTGTGGGAGACGTGCCCGAGCTTGGCCAGCCCAATCCGCGCCAGTGTTGGCTTTGACACCGTGGTCACCCAGGGAGGAAAGGAGGGAGTCGGGGGCCCAGAGCCCAGGCCACCCTCCCCGCTCGGCCACTCCTTTGAGCTCCGCCTTGGAGGCCCAGGACTGCTTTCCTGGCGTCTTAGCTAACCCCACGCGTCTGGTCCGATTAATCTTGCTGAGATGCTACACCGTCATGATGTTTTTCTGCTCGGACTTTTTCAGTGCCTTCCTCTTTCCGAAGGACAGAATCCACGGGACCAGCTTGACATTCCACGTCCTTCCTAGTTGGACACCCCCACCCCCAACCCCCGTCTGTGGACCTCTGCAGCCTTACCCCTGCCTGTTCTTGCACTTTGCCAGCCAGCCACCACGCACCCTGGGCTCCTCCCTGCCTCGGAGCCTCCAGCCCCTTGCCTGTGGCCGTGCCCCCTCCCTACAGCTGGCGCCCATAGGGTGCGGCTCCACCGTCCTCCTACTCCACAAGGCTTCCTCTGACCCACTCAACCTCAGGGGTCTCTTTGTGGGACAAGCATCCTTGAAAAACGGGGTGCTGCCACTTATATGCACTTGTCTTATTTGCTCAGTTAAGTTATAAGCTTACGGAAAACAAAACCTGGGGCCTGGGCCCCTACAGGTCCCCTAGGGACCCTGCACCCTGCCAGGTGCCTGGGGCTATGCTGCGGGGCCAGTGACAGTACAGAAGGGCCTCAGCTGTGTTGATGATAATGATAAAAACCCTTAAGGCTGAAATCCCATCACATCTTAAAACCATTCAGCCGCGTCCTTCCGGAACTTAGCACATTTCCGGCCAGCAGTGGCGGCTAAGTCCAAGGCCACATGGGCACGATCTGACCCAGAAGGGGGCCCTGGAAATCCGAGCATTTTAATAGCGGGCTCAGGCCAACCTGAACAAAAACACATTGGGCTGACATTGATAAAGGCCCCAGGAGGACAAAAGGAATCTCTCTAGCCTACTGCAGGACAGAGGCACCATCTTCGGTTGGATGGTACTTAGTGGAGCACAGTTTTCCTGGAGGCTCAGCTGGTAAAGAATCTGCCTGCAATGAGGGAGACCCGGGTTCGATCCCTGGGTCAGGAAGGTCCCCTGGAGGAGTGTATGGCAACCCACTCCAGTATTCTTGCCTGGAGAATCCCTTGGACAGAGGGGCCTGGCGGAGTACAGTCCAGGGGGTCGCAAATAGCAGGACATGACTGGCGACTCCGCGTTCCCCAGAGGAGCGGGAGTGGACTGCAGTCTGCACAGAGTGGAGGCTGCCTCCTCTCAGCAGGCCCTGGGTGAGGCCGGCGCTCAGTTCTGCTCGCGGTGGCCTCTCTCTCTCTCCTTCACCCCTTTGCTGTGTGACCTGGAGAAAGTAGCTGCACCTCTCTGGGCCTGAGCGCCTCACTAGTCAAGTGAGGAGCTTGGCTTTGGGACCCCTTAAAGCTCCACCCAGCTCTGGCAGCTGATCCCTTAGTGCCCGGTCACCTGACTCCTTAGATTGAAGCTGGTGGCCCAGGTGTCTGCAGAGCTGGGAGGGAGGCATGAGTGCTAGGTGATGCCCACGGACGCGGGGGACCGGCGTCAACGCCGACGAGGTCTGCACTGGGCCAGCCGGCCACAGGGCAGCGGCCACGGTTTCCCTTTCCCTCCTGTTCCCTCTCCGAGCTCCTCCTGGGTGCTCAGTGCCTGTTTTTTCCTCCCAAACTTTGCTTTATGTCCAGGCTCCTTCCCTGAAGCCAGATGCGACTGTAGCTTCCCCCTGCATTCTCAGGGTTGGGGAGGACAGCTCTTGTCATTATTACTGGGGTCACCCCAAAGGGAAGATGACCCCCCAGAACCCAGAGACTCCCCAGCGTTTCTCCTGGCTCATCCTAGTGCGCCCTGTGCTCTGGAGGTCATGACACAGAACAGTCAGAGCAGCCTGGTCGCTATGACACTCAGCGGGGGATGCCTCGCACACAGCGGCTGCTGCCCCCAGACCCGGGACTGGGCAGCGTGGTGGGCACACAGTATGTGCTCAATAAAAGGTCACCCAACGATGTGTCCTGGGGCGCTCCCAGAGCAGCACGTGACTCTAGCCCCCAAAGCCCAGCCTTTAAGTGAGGAGGCCTCTGCTGGCAGAATAAACCTTCCCTGGACTCTGTTCTGCCCTGTACTCAGCAGGCCGGCCGGCTTAACAAACGGGTCAGCCTCCACAAACAAAGCCAGAAACCAAGGCCTGTGGCTTAAAAGGCTCTAAGAATTCCAGAACATGGAGATATCTGTTTGCTTTTACGGGTACATGCGTTTCTCTGATGGGAAGGGATGTTCCTTGACTGTGTGGGGATAGAGTTAAGCGACCCCATGGCCTGGGGAGAATCACTCTGCTCCTTGATCTTCAGTATCAAGAGGCGAACAGGGTGCTTGAACTAGGTGGGGATGATCTCAGCTCTCTTCCTGCTCTAGAAACCTCCACTTCTGATAGCCTCTGACCCGGACTGGCCCTACGTGACCCTTTCAGCTTTCTCAATTCGTTTCTAAGCCCTTTGATGCAAGGCCCACAGGTCTGCCTTCGTGAGGCTCTTGTGCATTTGTTGAATTTCTATTTACCATTAACTGGGGAAATAACTTCATCTCTTATGTTTCACCCTCTAAAAGCAGGTGTGAGACGCGGCTACTCTGGAGGGTAAGATGCTCGGACTCCAAACTGGGGTTCCTGGCAGCCATCCCGCCCTCACCCTAATGTTCGTCCAAAGCAATGGGGACGAACAAAATGCCCTGGGCCATTTGGAGTGATTTCCTAGGAGCATTTGGTCATCTAATCTTAAATAAATGACTATTCTGCCAAGGCTTGGAAAGCTGCTAGAGCTGGGAATCTCTCTATGATTTGATTTCCTGAGAAAAGCTTTGCTCTGGAGGCATAAAGAATGCAAAATACTGGACAGGGATGGACCGTCAGGGTGCTTGTCCAGGGTCAGGGCAGAGCGAAGTCCAGAATGCAGGCTGCGGTGGGCAGAGGTGCCCCGTGTGAGCGCAGCCTCCCAAGCTGCCGCCTCCCTCCAACCTTCTTAAAGGCGTAGCCTGGAGAACAGCTTTCGACAAGTTGTTTCCAGCCCTAGCAGTCAGAACCCGTCTGTATTTAGGTGAAGTTCACCTCCATAATCTATTTAAAAAAAAAAAATCCCAAGCCTAACCTGGACAGCCACCCTGACTGCTCTGAATCATTGGCTAAACTGGTTCACCCCTTTTACAAGACGGTGATGCGGAAACCGAGCCCCTAATTTAAGTGTCCTCCTCAGGAGTTCCAGCGAGGAAAGTCCTTTTTGGGAAACCACAGAAGGAAAACTCAGGGTTAGTGGTTCTCATGGAGAAGAGCTTTTCCACTTGGCTGCATTGTTTATTTACATACTGGAACTCTCTATCTTGGACAGGCTTCCCTTAATTATGAGAAGAAGTATTTCTGTATCCACCAGGAAGGGTGAATTGCTCCCCCTCCCCACCACCAGATATGCCGGGGCTGGTGCTGGGACGCGGGGAGACTCCTCACTTACAGATCTCTGCATAGCACTGGCGACTATTCTTTGCAAACAAAACTCTGCACCTAATCCACTTACTATGATTTGCAAAATGATGAGATTCCTGAGAAATCCCATTCCCAGGGCAGAAACCGTCTCCGTGCAGAAAGAGCTGTGCAGGGGTGTCTAACACTGTGCACACAGAACCAGCTCCCAGGTGGACAAGCCGCCACCGCTTGTTCTGCCCCAGTTGGCTGGGGGAAGTCTTTTTCTGAGACTGACGCGCTCCCCCCGCCCTTGCGTTTGGTGGCAAGTTACAGAGCCACCTCACAAACTTCTATCACCTGTCTGCTGGGGGAGCGTGGGGCTCTAGTTTAAAAAAGAAAGCAGGAAAGAAAACCAGAAGGAAGTAACCCATTTCCTCCTCTAGATCACCCTCCCTGGCCACAGCTCCCTCTGCTACCCGGGCGCTTCCCCGCGGTGGGCAGCCCCGGGGACCTCGGAAGTTGAGCGCGACCAGCCGTCCGCTGACAGCCCTCCCGGTCAGGGCAGGCGAGCGGCTGTGGGGGCCGCCCCGGCGCGTGCGGCGGGTGGGGGGAGGCCGGGACCCCCGCTCTCCCCTCGGGGCCGCCCTGCGCGCGCGCCAGCCTGGGGACAGCACCTCTGACATTTCGCTCCCGTGACGCGCGGACAACTTCATGCGGAAAATGCGTGCAGCGGGCTCAGCGCGGCGGGCCGCCGCCGACAGCCCGGAGACCCTGGCGGGGGCCGGGGGGCGCCCGAAGGCCAGACCTGCCTCGAGGTGTCTTCGGGACGTCTCTGTTCCGGGGCCGCCGGCAGGCAACTCTCGGCTGCCCACACCGGCGTCGGCGCGCCATCCCGGGGCCCCCGGCGTTACCAACTGTCAGAGAAGACTCCGGGAGCACGGACTCCAAAACGCTCAGCTGCTCCGTGGTCTCCCCCTCCTCCCTCCAACCCCCCCCCGCCACACTAGCCCCGCAAAGGCTCCGGACACAGATTTTCACAAAACCACCCACAGCCCACCATCAAACTTTTAAACATGTAAAATGATAAAAACCAACTCACCAAGTTAGGAGGGAAGAGAATAAACCCCACAGGCTCCCAATTAAGGCGGAGGCCGGGCCGCCCCCTCCTTATAAGCAGCTCGGGAACACGAGAGAGGATTAACCCCTGCGGGCGTGGGGCCCAGCCCGCGGCGAGTCGGCTCCGGCGGGCGAGCCCGGGCGCCCGGCCCCCCGCCCGCCCCCGCGCCTCGGGCCCGGGCCGCGCCCCCCGCCCGCCC
>ML663574.1:1292930-1366018 GCA_007570785.1 Antilocapra americana
TTGGGGGGTGAGCCGCGCGCGCGGCGCCGGGGACCCCGAGTGCCTCCTCCCGCGCCCGCGGCCCCCGGTTTCGTCCACCCGCGCCTCCCCGCGCCTCCTCCTGGCGGGGCTGACGGGGGCCGCGCGTCACCCCCGGCGGCGGCATCGCGCGGCGCGCCGGGGCTGCGAGCGGGCGGCCGGCCTGAGTCAGCATCCCCGGCCCGGCGCGCGCCCTCCGCTCCGGCGGGAGGCGGCGCCCTCGCAGGTGCGCGGCCGCCGAGCGCCCGGGGGCTCGGCGGGGACGCGGAGGGGGTGCGCCCCGCCGGGAGCCCCGACCCCAGGGCCCCAGTGCACTCGGCGCACGGTGCTCGGGAAGCCTCAGTTACGGGCTCGTGGCGGGGACCGAGCGGTGGGTTCGGGGCCGCGGGGCCCAGGGCCTCGTGGAGACCCGCTGGGAGGCCGAGGCCGGCCGCTCCCTCGCCTGGGTTCGGAGAACGCGCTCCTGGTGTCTGCAGCCCGGGAGGCCCGAGTCGGGCGGTGCGCGCGTGGAGGGTCGCCGCCGGGCGGAGTCGGCGGTCCGAGTCCCAGCCCCGATCTCTTTGCAGGCGCTGCCTGCGTCCTCTGGGGGTTCGGGTCCGGGTTCCGCGGGTCAGGGGTGGCCTGTGAGGACGCAGGGCTCCCTCAGGGCCGGGACGGTGCCGCTGGGGACCGCCGGGGCGCCTTGCAGCCTTGCAGAGGCAGCCTGATTCCTGGAGCGTCCATTTCCAAATCTGCGGAGTGGGGACTGCGGTGGTATTCCCTGAACCGGGGGGCGTGATGGGCGATGGCGGTAAAGTGCGGACCCCAGGGACTGCCTCATGGTAAGCCCCCTGGAGCCGTAACCGCCGATTGTCGCTGCCTTTTTTGACTTATCGGGTCCAACCGCCCGGGGGTCCTGTTCGAGTTGTTCTTCGAAGACTCCGACATGATGATGTTTAGACTCTGATTTTAACCGCCGGCAGGCAAGCACTTAATGCTGAATCAGGAGTGCCTGGAAACATAATCCTTGATACTTAGGATGTTACAGTGCGTCAGTACACAGCCCTGTCCGAGTGTGGAAATGCCATCTTCAACATGACGCAGCACACACTGTACTGAGACCTGCTTAGGAGCCTAAGGGAGCAGCCCGTTAATTATAGCTGAGTGACTGCAGGCAAGTCACAGAAGATCTCCATCCTTCAGCTTCTTGGTTTTAAAAATTAGACAAAAAGTGCAGAGCCCCCAGGGCTAATGAACCTTTGGGAAGATCACATCTGAGTCTTTGACCAAGTGAGATGACTAGCTTTTGGAGAACCATAACTATAATGATAATAACAATAGTAATGGGTTGCTATTTTATTAATATTAATTATACTTGATAGGGGCAAAAGGAGAAGAGGATGACAGAGGATGAGATGGTTGGACGGCACCACCGCCTCATTGGACATGAATTTGAGCAAACTCCGGGAGATGGTGAAGGACAGAGGAGCCTGGCGAGCTGCGGTGCATGAGGTCCATGAGGTCGCAAAGAGCTGGACACAGCTGAGCGGCAGAATCACCGCCCATTAGTCATTCTTTTCACTTTTGCTTTGTTCCCTGTGTGAGGTGCCATGTGTGTGGTCTGACTTCATGCCCATCTGTGTGCTCAGTCGTGTTGGACTCTGTGCCACGCCATGGACTGTAGCTCGCCAGGCTCTGAATCTTGGAGTGGTTTGCTGTGCCCTCCTCCAGGGGATCTTCCCCACCTAGGGAGGGAACTAGAGTCTGTTGAGTCTCCTGCACTGGCAGTCTAATACTTTACACTAGCACCACCTGGTCACTAGTCTTCTGTAGTTGACACTTATCCCCATTTTACAGATGAGAAAGGCTGAGGCACAGAGCACAAGAGGGATTCTGCCAAGGTGCAGATACGCTGGCTTCCTTGCGACGAAAGAACCCAGCCTCTGTCCAGTATTGCCAGCCACAAACCTGTGACCGTTGCCCACCCAGGTTAGGGGCTGGTTTCACCTTGTTCCCTGGATCTTAGTGAGACCAAGGGTGAAAACACTTTTTTTCTCTTCTCTAAGGAAAGTGCTGCATTACCATGAGAATCAATTACCCCACCAACCGCCCCCTACCAAAAAAACAAAACTGTTTAGTTCTAAACCTGAACAAAAGGATGTTTGGAATAGTACAGAAATAAAGAAATTAGGAAATTAAACTCCAGTCCAGCGCCTCCTTCGGCCCTCCTGTTGTGTCTGGGCAGCAGAGCCCCGGGCCTTCACTCGCAGTGGCCGAGGCTACCGTGAGGCCCTCGGGAGGTCCAGCAGCACCTCTGGAAGCGCGCTGGCTCCAGGAGCGGTCGGTTGCAGGGCTCTTTTCTACGCTCTGGCTTTGGCTTATTTGCATGAGAACAGATTCCTTTGTGCGGACTCGGCCTGCCCGGTCCCAGCCAAAGGCCGAGTCCTTCTAGTCTGCAAGTTGGGTTGCTAGGCAGATATGACCCTGGCTTGCAAATAAGCTCTCTGCATTTACCAGCCGTGAGAACCTCAACTTGGGGTAAGGAGACTGAAAGGAATCGTGTGTGGAGCTCAGGGAGGCGCAGGCCTGCTTTAAGGGCTGGGTCTTCAGAGTAGCCAGTGAAGAGGCGGAGTCCTGGAGGGGGATTGTGGGGAGACCGTGATGATCAGCCTGCCGCCTCGTCTCCCCCTTTCTTGCCTGCCCCAGGCACCCAGGACCTAACCATGTGTATCCATGGACACATTTTTTTTTTTTTAGAGTTTTAAAATTTTATTTTTGAAAACATGTATTTCTTGTTTTGGTTGTGTTGGGTCTTAGTTGTGGGGCGTGGCCTTCTCTGGTTGTGGCCTGTGGGCTTAGCTGCCCGGCTGACGTGGGGTCTCAGCTCCCCAACCAGGGGTCGAACCCACATCCCCTGCATCGCAAGGCAGATTCTTAACCACGGGACCACCTAGGAAATCCCTTGATGGACATAGGTTCTTCCTTTAAAACTTTTAGTATCTGCTTCTGCAGGCAGCGGAGAGCGTCACCAACGTTCACCTCTAGAAATCTTGATTTTCCAGGCAGAGGTACTGGGTTTATCTTTAGGTTTATAGGCATCCTCCAACCCAGACCCATCTGATGGTTGGTTTGAAGACAGGCAGCGAACTTCAAGTGACCAACCTAGACAGCATATTAAAAAGCAGAGATGTTACTTTGTTGACAAAGGTCGTTATAGTCAAAGCTATGGTCTTTCCAGTGGTCATATATGGATGTGAGAGTTGAAAGATCAAGCTAAGTGCAGAAGAACTGATGCTTTTGCACTGTGGTGTTGGAGAAGACTCAAGAGTCCCTTGGACTGCAAGGAGATCCAACTGCTTTATCTTAAAGGAAATCAGTCCTGAGTATTCATTGGAAGGACTGATGCTGAAGCAGAAGCTCTAATACTTGGGCCACCTGATGCGAAGAACTGACTCACTGGAGGGAAAGATTGAAGGCAGGAGGAAAAGGGGACAACAGAGGATGAGATGGTTGGATGGCATCACCAACTCAATGGACATGAGGTTGAGTAACCTTTGGCAGCTGGTGATGGTCAGGGAGGCCTGGCGCGCTGCAGTCCATGGGGTCAAAAACAGCTGGACACAACTGAGTGACTGAACTGAGTGACCTTCAAACAGAAATGCATGTTTTGTGAAGAATCTGAAGATTTGCCAAGAGGAAAATATGTTCCTAGGTGCTGTTTTGGGGGATCGCTTTTCTGAACATCAGCTCTTTTCTAAGCTGGTTTGTGTGGGAGCCCACCATGGTGCAGGCCGGGTGTTTCTTTATTCCTCTGCAGTGGGCCTTCTCTCACTTAATCAGAGCCAAGGTCTCTCCAGGGTGTGCTGTCCCAGCTGTAAACACCTTTTGGGGGAAGATCAAAATGTTCTGTCAGGGAAGATTCCTCTCTGCAAGTCAGTATGGCCCACCCCCCAAATGCATCTCGTTAAAGATGCATTTCCAAGAACGTTATCTTGTGCTTAAAGATAACCTGTCAATATTTATAATGTATGTTGCTTGATTACAAATGACTTACAGTAATAATGACAGTGGCTTAACCTAGAAGGGATTTTTTTTTTTTTTTTTGCACTTGGAGCAAAGCATTAAACAAATTTCAATTTATATACAAAGTCTGGTTTCCCAGGTGGCTCTCGTGGTAAAGAACTCGCCTGTCAAGAGATGGGGATTCGAGCCTGGGTTGGGAAGATCCCCTGGAGAAGGGCCTAGAAATCCGCTCCAGGATTCTGGCCTGGAGAGCCCTATGGACAGAGGAGCCTGGAAGGCTGCAGTCCCTGGGGTCGCAAAGAGTAGGGGGGGCTTAGCACAAACAGGATAAGGTAATTGATGACTTTTGAACATAAAGGTTAAGTATATTGTGATAAAATGGAAATGCAGTTTTGAAAAAAAAGAGAGTGAAATGCAAGAAGATCTCAAACCTAATGAGAACCAAGTGATTTTTAAATGAATAATGGTGGGAATTCTCTGGCGGTCCAGTGGTTAGGACTGGGCGCTTTCACTGCTGGGGCCGGGTTCAGTCCCCAATCAGGGAACTAAGATCCTGCAAGCCACGTGGTATGACCGTAAATAAACAGATAAATAAAAATAAGTAATAAAAATGTGGATTTCACATTGCTCTGGTGTTTCTATGACACTGGGTGTATGCCAAGAGTGGTTTAATAGTTTAGATAATACTATTAAATATAGTCAAAGTGAAATCTTTCGCACCTATTTAGAGCTGTGATGAAGCTTTGAAGGTAACTTAAGACTGAAGGTTTTAGGGCCGAATGTCTGTGCTCCTCCCATTTCAGACAGTTGAAACCCCGCCCTTGGTCCCCACCCCAGGAAATGGGGCCTTTGAGAAGAATTAGAATTAGATTAGATCATGAGGGTGGGGCCCATATGATGGGATTAGTGGCTTTATAGGAAGAGAGGGACTTCCCTGGTGGTCCAGTGGTTAAAACTCCCATGCATCCAATGCAGGAGATACAGGTTCAATCTGTGGTCTGAGAACTAAGATCCTACACTCCGAGGGGAATGGCCAAAAAAAAGAAAGAAGAGAGGGTTAGAGCAGTCGGAGAGCACATACCGAGGAAAGGCCACCAGGAGCTGCGGCGAGGAGGGGAGCCAGGAAGACGGCCTCACGGCCGCTGAGCGCCCGACTGCAGGCCTCTGCCCCAGGGGCCGGAGGAGAGGCGTTTCCAGTGTAAGCCACCTGCGCATCCCGGGCGCCTTGGTCCTGCCAGTGCAGGAGACCCGGGCTCAGGCCCTGGGCCGGGGAGACCCTGGGGAGGAAATGGCAGCCCACCCCAGTGTTCTTGCCTGGAGACTCCCACGGAGGAGGAGGCTGGCGGGCTGCAGTCCACGAGGTCACAGAGTCGGACACAACTGAGCGTCCCCACGCGCACGCAGTCTGCTGTTTGGTTAGGGCAGCTTGAGTTAATGCAGAAGGGGTTTATTGTTTCCCCCCCAACATTTTTTGCATTTATTTTGTATTTTTTGGCCACGTTACACCCTTTGTGGGATCTTAGTTTCCTGACCAAGGATGGAACCCAGGCCCCCAGCAGTGAAAGCGTTGAGTCCGCACTGCTGGACCGCCGGGGAAATCCGCTTCCACCTTCTTTCAGAGGATGCACCATCAGAAACGTCTTCAGGCCAATGAATAAGAAGCGCGTTAATATGGGGACAAGAAAGATGTGATTTCCTGCTCTCAGGGATGTGCTCTTCCCAGAGAGAGAAGCCAAACCCCATCCCTGTAGTGGACTCTGAGAAGCAAGGCGGGGGCTGTGTCCCTGTGGGCTCCACCCAGGGGTCTCCAGCCTCTCTGGCACCAGGGGCCGGTTTCATAGAAGAGTTTCTCCAGGGCCCCAGGGAGGAGGGATGGCTTGGGATGATTCCAGTGCGTTACGTTTATTGTGAACTTGCAGCTCCATCTCAGAACATCAGGTGTTAGGTCGCAGAGGTGGGGACCCCTGCTGTAAATGTTCTGATGCATGTGAACGTGGATGCCAAGGCCTGGCGTGGAATCCTGGGTCTGCCCTCACAGCTGTGTCACCTTGGGGGAGCTACTTAACCTCTCTGTACCTCACTCTGCTTATCCATGGAAAGGGAATGATGTGTGCGTGTGTGCTGAGTTGCTCCAGTCATGTCTGACTCTCTGTGACCCCGTGGACTATGTGGCCCACCAGGTTCCTCTGACCACAGGACTCCGCAAGCAAGAAGACTGGAGTGGGTTGCCATTTCTTTCTTCAGGGGATCTTCCTGACCCAGGGATTGAACCCAGGTCTCCTGCATTGCAGGCAGATTCTCTACCGTCTGAGCTACCAGGGAAGCTTGGGGATAATAATCGGAGTAGTAATAATAATGATGGTACCTCCCGCAGCGGGTAGCTGTGTGAGGAACTCAGTGCCACGTTGCTAGGGTAACTGACTCAGCGTGTGTCGGCTGGTGGTCCAGCGCTGTGCTTGAGTGGCGATGAAGCCGTGGCTCCTGGCCGGGGCTGAGGAGGCTGGAGCAGGTAGGAGAGACTGTGCGAGGACTTCAGGGCGGAGGGGAGGAGGGAGGAAAGGATGAAAGGCAGGGTGGGGTGGGGTGGACAGGCGGTCACTCCGCCCGGGCACCAGGGGCCTCTGGGGTCTGAATTGTCTCACGCGTGGTTACCGCACCGGCAGTGCTGATGTGTCGCTGAGCGTGTTGAACCCAGACTGGGTTTAGCTCGGGTTGTCAGCGCTGATGCTTGCTCTTTTTTGTCTCCGTTGTTCACTGGTCCTATAGCTCTGTCATCTTCGCACCGCTCAGAGAGAGAGAGAGGGCCTGGCCCAAGGAGGCCTCTGTACGTGCTCTCTAACCTGTTGCAAAAGTCCTCGAAACAGAACAGAACAAAACCCCAAATTCTCTGAGCAAAGTGGTTTAATCACATCACTTTCAGGATCAAACGCTTGTCGTATTAGACCCTGTGACTCAGTGTCGAGTCGGGCAGTCTCCCCGGAATTGCTGGAAGGTGCTGGGTGTGGGACCACCCCCTCCACTCCGGCTTGCTTCAGATAACTGCTGAAATTCTCAAGGCCGGGGAATGGAAACCTGCTCCTCTGCTCTGTTCTTGCCTAAATGGAGATGCTGGCTGTCCCCGTCTCGTCTAAACACGCACAGTCCGTCCTGCTGCTCCCTGGAACAAGTCTTAAGGTTCTGTTTTAACCCAGTCGAAGCAGCGCATCCCCGCATTTCCCATCTGGAAATGCCTGCTCAGTCACTTCAGTACGTCCGACTCTTTGCCACCCCGTGGACTGTAGCCCGCCAGGCTCCTCTGTCCCTGGGATTCTCCAGGCAAGAAGACTGGAGTGGGTTGCCATTTCCTCCTCCAGGGGATCTTCTGTCTCTAATGTCTCCCGCGCTGGCAGGCAAGCTGAGGCCTGACACAAGCCAGGAGGCTCCTCCAGGACTGTGTGAGGGGCACAAGGCCGGCGGGAACCAGCCCCCTCGCCAGGGTCGCTGGAGGGCTCTGGCCTCTTGGTCAGTTCTCAAGTCCTGTCCGACTCCTGCGACCCCCTGGACTGCAGCCCGCCAGCTCTTCTGTCCCTGGGACTCTCCAGGCAAGAATGCTGGAATGGGTTGCCATTTCCTGCTCCAGGGAATCGTCCTGACCGAGTGATCGAACCTGCGTCTCCTGCATTGGCAGGTGGACTGCGGGCAGTGAGCCAGCAGGGCTGCCGTCCACAGCTGAGTTCGGTGCTGGGTCGGGATCCGGGGTGGGGCGGGCGCAGGGAGCCCTCCGGTCCTCCCGGCCACACCCACTGCTCCGCCATCTGCGCAGCCTCTGCCCATCACCCGTGCGCACTGGCAAACGCAGTCGTTTCCCCAGCCGCAAAACCACTCCTCAGAGGATGTGGTCCGTCCTCTCAAAGTGTTGACTCTTCAGTTGGGAGGGCCGACTCGTATGCTCGCCGCCTGAAGTGGCGCTGCAACAGGGGTGCTTAAGCAAGTGAGCGTCTGTCTGCAGGCTGGGGAAGGTCACCCGGGTTTAGGGAAGCGTTGAGGTGAGGCTGAGCTGTCAGGGCGGGAGGGTGGCTTGGTCGTAGCTCGGTTCAGATGGAGGCACCCTGTCTGGCAAACACGGACTGAACCCGCTCTGGGCTGGTTGACCGGCTGTGCCGCGCCCTCGTGGGGTTCTCATCTCAGCTGGGGCCCTTACCTTTGGGCTCTGCGTCAGTGACAGTGAGTCTCTGGATGTTTCTGATATTAAAATGTAACTCCCACTTAAAATTCGGAGTATCGTTGATTCACTGTTGTGCTAGCTTCCAGAGGACCGCACGGTGAGCCGGTTAGTTGTACGCACACGTGTCTCCGCCCTTGGTCTCTTCCCACACAGGTCGTCACCGAGAATTGAGTTTCCTGTGCTCTCCAGTAGGTCCCTCTGGATTGTCTATTTTATATATGAAAGTGAAAGTGAAAGTCGCTCAGTCGTGTTTGACTCTCTGTGACCCCATGGACTGTGCATGGAATTCTCCAGCCCAGAATACTGGAGTGGGTGGCCTGTCCCTTCTCCAGGGGATCTTCCCAACCCAGGGATGGAACCCAGGTCTCCCGCGCTGCAGGCGGATTCTTCACCAGCTGACCCCCGGGAGCCCGTCTTATGTATGGGAGTGTATGCATGCCAGTCCCAGCCTTGCTCGCCCCTGGTACCCCTGGGTCTGTTTTCTGGTCTGAAGTTCTGCGTCAGTTTCACCGATGAGTTCGTCTGTCCTGATGAAGTCACTCAGTTTGGCCGTGCGGGGGCCTCACTGCCCCGCCGTTTTCTGTTGCAGCGAGCGGGAGCATCCCTTGGTGCGCAGCTCAGGCGCCCGGGCGCGGGGGCTTCAGTCGTCTTGGCTCCCAGGCTCAGCTCCTCCACGGCGTGGTGGGGGGGTCTCCCCAGCCGGGGGGTCAAGCCCGTGTCCTCTGCGCTGGCAGGCAGATTCCTGACCACTGAGCCACCCAGGAAGTGCCACTGTACTTTTAGAATCCTTCCATGTATAAAGGACATTCTGTGACACTGGCCCCTCTCTGTCTGACTGACTTCACTCACTGTGACACTCTAGGTCCATCTGTGGCACTGCAAACGGCATTATGTAGCTCCTGCTTTCCATCGGCGTCAGCAGAGACAGTCCCCTCACAGCCCTCTGCGTCTTACTTCACCTCCTGCAGCTCCGCTCTCCAGAGCCGGATGCATTGGCAGGCCGCGTGCTCCCGAGACCGCGCTGGCTGTCCCCGGAGTCTGCCGGGGGCAGAGAGACCCTCTAGGTTTTCCCAGAATGGTCCTGGCAGCCGTAGGACTGTGTGACCAGAACTGCGGTTCAGAGCTTTGAAAATGCCAGTCAGCGCGGCTCTCCCCTGTGTCCTGGCGGCAACCATAGTGTCTGGATCCTTTCACTTTTCTGGGTTCAGAGTCCAGCAGTGCAGTCAGGACGAGGACTCCGCTGGTAGCTGCGGGCACTCTGGATCTCACCATCTGTACTCGGAACGGTGAGAGAGGGAGCAAGTTCTCTCCTGACTCTTCCTGCAAGGGCACGAATCCCATCCAGAGGGCTGTGCCCTGTGACCTCATCCAACACGGATTATCTCCCAAAGGGCACGAAGCCCATCCGGAGGGCTGTGCCCTGCGACCTCACATAACCTGTGCTGTCTCCCAAAGGCGGCTCTGCAAGCTTGTCCCATTGAGGAGGGAGGCGCCAAACACGGATCTGTCTGTTGGAGGTGTGAGGTCTTAGTCGTGAGACACGCGCTCTCTCTTTCTCTTTTAATTTTATTTGCAGCATGTGGGATCTAGTTCCCCAAACAGGGATCGAACCCCGGCCTCCGGCATGGGGGACTCGGAATCTTAGCCCCTGGACTCCCAGGGGAGTCCCACCAACAGAAGAATTCTGAAAGGACACAAACATTCAGTCCATCATGAAATCTCACATATTCCATTGCAGAGGTGCAGCAGATTTGGGGAGAAAATAAATCTACAAACATAGAGAAGACAGTTGTTGGTGCTGGTGGTGTTCACTCGCTTGGTCGTGTCCGACTCTCTGCGACCCTACGGACCGCAGCATGCCAGGCCTCCCCGTCCAGCTCCAGCTCCTGGAGCCTGCCCAAACCCATGTCCATCGAGTTAGTGATGCCACCCAGCCATCTCATCCTCTGTCATCCCCTTCTCCTCCTGCCCTCAATCTTTCCCAGCATCAGGGTCTTTTTCAGTAGCATTTAAGAGAAAGTTTTCCCTCTTCTCATGTAAAAATGATACAGGAAAAAAAAATGAAACTCTGACACATACTCCCTTGATCAGTCTTACCAGAGGGAGACATAGAAGTATAAGATCGGCCTGTCCCTCCCTCCTTCCAAAAAATAAACCTCACCTGAGGGATTCCCTGATGGTCCATCGGTCGAGACGCCGCACTTCCAAACTAGGGGATTCAGATTCTAAGCCTGGTCAGGGAACCAAGACCCCACAGGGCCCACAGTGCAGCCAATAAATTAATAAACTATTAATAAGAAATAGAATAAGAAAATAAGTTGAAAACTCACCTGAGTCTAGTCTCACTTATAGATCTACAGATTAACAGAACAGAGTTCCAGGAAACATTTTAAGTGACACCCTGGAGGTGAAATCAGCCAGATCCAAAAGTTCAGAAATTTTACAGGACTAACAGCCAAATTTATTTACAAATGCGTTGCAGGGAGAGAGAGGAGGAATGTATAAATGAGGAGGGACACGTGAGTCCAGGGCAGTGCAGAACGGACTCTGTTTGGGTCATGATCAGAACAGACTGTTCATGCTCAGTCACTTCAGTCACGCTGACTCCTTGTGACCCCATGGACTGCAGCCCGCCGGCTCCTCTGTCCATGGGATTCTCCAGGCAAGAACAGTGGAGTGGGTTGCTGTTTCCTTCTCCAGGGGATCTTCCTGATCCTGGGCTCGAACCCAAGGCTTCTGTGGCTCCTGCGTTGCAGGCGGATTCTTTACCGCTGAGGCAGCGGGGGAGTCTAGGACAAACTAGAAAAGCCCAGAACCAATGGCGAGCCACAGAGGGCACTGCAGCTTCCACTGGCTTTCGGTGGTGCACACAGACTGTATAAGGCTTCAAAGCGGGCTTTACTGAGAATTGTAAGTATATTTAAAGACAGTTCTTATAATTCAGAGAAGCATATAGAAATGACTGTCAATGAGATTACATGATGTCTGAGATTCGTTCGCAAATACTGCGGTACAAGTGGAGCCTGAGGGAGGGGGGCTGGGAGAGGCGGCGGATGAGAGCGGGGCGGCCTTGCCTTGATGGCTGTTGAGTTTAGATGTTGCGTGGGTACGTGTGAGTTTCTCAACTTTTGTATGTTTGACAAGTTCCATTACAAAACGTTTGATAAGTAATAGGTAAACACTGCTTTGTAAAATGTCCTTAAACTTTTGGCAAAGAGGCTTTAAGGGAGTGGATTTCAGGTAATGGACTGTAAGCCCTTTTCTTCTCTTTTTTTAACAAAATATTTTTTAGAGTTTATTTTTAATTAGGGGATGACTGCTTTACAGTATTTTGCTGGTCTGTGCCGTGCATCAGCATGAATCAGCCCTCCATATACTTATGTCCCCTCCCTCCTGATGAAAGTCCTTTTCACTGGCTCCCACCCCTCAGGGCTTTTCTTCCCAGTGGAGGATGGAGTTTTAGAGAAAGGATGTTGTTCAGAGGCCTGTCTACTCTCTGTTTTTCTGACTTGTGTTCAAGGACCCAGATATGATTTCTGCAGCCTGCTGAGCATTTAGAGGTGTGACCTCAGGTCACCTCTGCTCTCCCAGACTGGCTCCTGCCACGTGGTTTCCCCCGGGCCGATCCCAGCAGGTGGTTCCAGCCGGAAGCCAGGCAGGATGTCATCTGCCCCCTGGCATTGCTGGGGTCATAGAAGATGATGGTCCCAGCAACAGGGTCTGGCTAGATGTCTTCAAGCTTAAATTAAAAAAAATACTTTCACTTGTTTATTTGGCTGCACTGGGACTGAGGAGCTTCAATGTCAGTTGTGGCATTGGGATCCTAGTTCCCCAACTAGGGATCAAGTCTGTGCCCCGTGCTTTGGGAGCGTGGAGTCTTAGCTGCTGGACCACAGGGGAAGTCCCTTAAATTTTTTTTTTCAATCATCTAAGTGGACTTGCTCTCCCGGTTTGGATGGAAGTCTTCAAAGATTTCCTTTGTTCTGGTCAGAAGGTGAATGAGCCCTGGGAATGACAGATGACACAGGACTTCGGGAGCCCTGCCCTGTGGGGTGTTTGCAAGTTGTTAGGAGAGAAGATTCTTAAGTTCTCGTTACAAGGAAAAAACCATTTGGTTGTCTTCTCCGTCTCCCGTCTTCCTTGTATCTGTAGGAGCTGAGGGATGTCAGCTGGGCTTGTTGTGGTCATCATCTCACAGCGTGCGTTTGTCGAGTCGCTGCGCTGCACACCTTAGACTTACACAGCGGTGTGTGTCAGTGATGTCTCAGTAGAACAGAAGGAAAACCACAGAGCAGAAAACGGTCTTTCCTTGGCGTCCGTCCTCTGTTGAACTGAGCCCGAAGCCCCCCACAGCACTCCTTGTTTTTTCTCTTAGTTTTGGCTGCTGGGCCTCTAGCTGCAGCGGGCCGGCTTAGCTGCCCAGAGGGAGGTGGGACCTCGGTTCCCCATCAGGGATCGAACCAAAGTCCCGCTGGACCACCAGGGCAGTCCCCCGACCCTCCCCGGCCCTGCCCACCACAGACGCTCCGAGGGAATCCTTCCGAGCTGGGCCAGCCCCAGGGCCACATGCTGGGCTCTGGGGACAAAGGAGGAGCCCTGGGGAGGTCCCTCACGCTCAGCGGTTAGGAACCATCTGACGCTGGCCGCCAAGGCAGCTGCGTCTTCCCCGGCTCTGGGCTTGGCGGAGGGCGAGGCAGACGGAAGGCGCGCTCTCGCCAGGGCTTGCTGTGGGCGCCCGGGCGGGCACGCCTCGGCCTTAGTGCTGCGCCCCGGGCCCCTGGCATCCTCACCTGGCGGCCTCGCTCACCTGGACCCACCTGGGCTGGCGCGCGGCTCCTCACCCCGTCTCCTCCCCGCCCCACTGTGTCCCCAGCCAGGCAGCCCGGGGGCCTTTCCGCTGCTGGCTCAGGAGAGGCCGTCTCGCCCTCGCCCTTCTCCGCCCTGCTGCTTCCGCGCACTCACATGCCCCTGCCCTGTGCTCTCTACGGTGTGCTTTCCTGGCAGAACCTTCCAGAACTGCAGGTCTTCCTCGCTTCTCTCCGGGGTCCGCTGGAAAGGTCCCCTCCTCTGGGGCCGCCCCTGACTGTCCGTAACCCACAGCCGCTCGCCTGCCCGCTCCTGGTGCCCTCCCGTTTGGTTCTCTCCCCGACTCACCCCCGGGATCTTCCTACCCTCTCCCTTGCCCACAGCAGGTGGGTGCCAGGCGGACAGTGGGTTCCATGTTTCATTCACTGCGGAAGCACAGCGCCCCGATCTAGACCCTCCCTGGTCCACGTCCCCTCGGTGGGTGAGGTCGGATCATTTTGGATACACGTGGGCAGCTGGTGCCCTGGGACCTCTTGCGGAACTCGGGGCTGCAGCCAGCGCCCCCTCCGCCCACGTTCCGACTTGCTGGGCAAGACCACAGAGCTCTGCAAGCAGAGATCACAGCCCCCTGGGCCTTTGTCTTTCTTGGCCTCAGCTCATCTGAAGCTTTGTCTTTAGAAAACCAACAGAGCCCTCTGCCAGAGAGGGCCGCCCGCTGTCTTGTTGTTTCAGCTGTTGGCAAGGCCCTCTCATCGGCCACTTGGCGGGGCCCCTCGGGGAGCCAGGGTCAGGGGGTGGGCCTGGTGGGCCTCCCGCCTGGCATGCGGACTGCAAGCGCGTCTTCAGGTGGCCGCCTCCCACCGGTTCTCAGCGCCCCTGGCCCGCAGACTGCATCGTTCCCTTGTCATGAGCACCTTTCCCCATCAGCCTGCCCGGAACCAAAGAGAACCAGACGTCAGCAGGCCCAGTGCCTTGCTTTACCCCAGGCTCGCGGAGAAGAGCATAGGCCCTCGCAGAGCTGGCCAGCAGCTGGAGTCCCCTCGCCTGTAGCCTGAGGACGCAGGCAGGGTTTGTGCTCTCCCCAGCAAGACCTACCCCAGATAGTCTTCTTTCTTGGGCCCTGTGGGAGGCTTTCGGGGTCTCAGTTCCCTGGCCAGGGGTCTTACCTGCACCTCTGCATTGGGAGGGCAGACTCTAAGCCACAGGACCATCAGGGAGTTCCGCTCGGATGGAACAGATGGGCCTCCCTTGGAGGGCTGTGTTGAGTAAGGCGGTCGGGGAGCTTCCAACCCAGTGGAAGGAGGGGTGAAGGCTTTATTTGCCAAAGACCCCCTTTCTTTTTTTGCCTTTTTTTTGGCCACATCAAGCAGCCCATGGGATCTTAGCTCTGTGACCAGGGACTGAACTCGGGCCTCCTGCGTTGGAAGCGCTAGGTCTTAACCACTGGACCACCAGGGAGGTCCCGCCCCCTTTCTTCCTAAGCCCCCAGGAGTGCTCCTTGCCTGTGGCCACACCCCCTTCTGAGATGGGAAGTGTGATGTGTGAAGAAAATTGGGGAAAGTGACCTCAGATAGACACTGAGCTCGAAGTCTCAGCCTGGATATTTATTTTTAAATTTTTATTGATTACCTTTTTTTGGCCTTGCCAGGCACTTTGTGGGGCTTCCCTGGTGGCTCAGATGGTAAAGAATCCGCTTTCAATGCAGGAGACCTGGGTTCCAACCCTGGGTCAGGAAGATCCCCTGGAGAAGGAAATGGCAACCCACTCCACTGTGCTTGCCTGGAGAATCCCATGGACAGAGGAGCCTGGCGGGCTGCAGTTCATGACAGTTCACGAGGTCGCAAAGAGTCAGACACGACTGAGTGACCCACGCATGTGCCTTGTAGGATCTTCGAGCTTACCGACCAGGATGGAACCCATGCTCCCTGCGCTGGAAGTACAGAGTCCCAACCACTGGGCCACCGGGGAAGTCCCTCAGCTTGGACATTTGAAAAAGCAGAAACAACCCAGCTTTACTGCAGTACAGCCGACAATGAAAATGGTATTATCTGCCTGTTGTTGTTCAGTCACCAAGTTGTGTCCGCCTTTTTGCTCCCCCGTAGACTGCACCACGCCAGGCTCGCCTGTCCCTCACCACCTCCCGGAGCTTGCCCGAGTTCATGTCCATTGCCATGAACTGTATTTGCCTGTACAGTGTGTTGTTTTGACATGTGCGTACATTATAAACTGATGACCACAGTCAAGCTAATCAACACATCCGTCATCTCATATGGTCCCCTTTAAAACTGTTTCGTGGGTAGAGACAGTGAAGGCCTGCTGTTAGTGAGTCTCAGGTTTGCAGTGCAGTTTCGTGACCTCCGCGCAGCGTGCTGTACATTAGATGCCCAGAAACGGTTGACTCCATACGACTGCGTGTTTGTACTTTGACAGGCCCCCTTCCCCCACCCCATCCCCTGGCAACCACCATCCCCTCTCTGCTTCTGTGTGTTCTGCTTTGTTAGATTCCACATTGATGTGAGATCACTGTGTGAGATCAGGAGATATTTGTCTTTCTGTGCCTGGCTTATTTCATTTCGCAGAACATCCTCTAGGTTCACCCAAGGTGTTATAAATGCAGAAGAATTTCCTTCTTTTCTTAAGGTCCAATAATCCCATTGTGTGTGTGTGTAATACAGCACATTTTCCCTGCCTGTTCACCGGTTACTGGACACTTGGGCTGTTGTGAATAATGCTGCACTAAACGCGGGTATGCAGGTATTTCTTCACGATCTTAATCTCGTCTCCTCTGGATATACACTGAGAAGTGGGATTGTGGGATTGTCCCGTTGTTCTGAGGAACCTCCATACTGTTTTCCATAATGTCAGCCTGGATCTTAATCAAGGTTCGTGGCTGGGAGTCCATTCTTTGAACATCTGACTTGCTTTTTCCCTTTAGTTAAAAACAATAAGTGGGGAAAAGTATTAAATGTCTCCCTGGAGGTGTGGGCGTGGAGGAGAAGGCGATGGTGTACTGGCTAAATTAGCTTATTTCCATTCTATAAAAATTGTAAGGACTAATGACCCTCTTTGAAAAACCTCAGAGGAATGTTTTATCATAGAATTCTAAAGAAAGACAATCTGTTTACTTACGTTCCCACCTTAATTTTAATTTCCTTCTTAAGTGGTTTTCCCCCACTGCCCGGAAGGTTTCACCTCGGGTCATTCTGAAATGGATTATGGATGAAGAACTAGAGCGCTCTGGGGTTCCAAGCTAAGTAGCTTTAAGACGAAAAGCTTCCTCTGACTGCTGCTCGTAGTCAACAAGTGTTTGTGAGGCCCCCTCCGTGTGCAAAGTCTTTTACTTCTAGAAAGGGAGAAGTCTTTGGGGCCTCAAGATCAACAAATACCAGTTGAATCTAATTGAGTTTGAAATACTAACTTTCCTTTTGGAGAACGGAAGAATCTGCATTTCTGAACAATTGATTCATTGCCCTCCAGATGACCAGGGCTGTTGACTTGGAATTCCTCTTATTTTGATGAAGTGCATATCCGACTCTCCTTCTGAGTTTATCTGGATCTTCCGGAACTTACACACCTCCAGCCACTCCAGTCCAGCCGGTCGGCACTGGGTTGGCTGGCTGGGTCTGTGGGCTCTCCATTCCTTCCTCAAAGGCACGGATACAGATGGCTCTCAAAACCCGAGCACTGGTGTGTGCCATGCTGAGCTGCCTCAGTCGTGTCCGACTCTGTGGCCCCCTGGACGGGAGTCCGCCAGGCTCCTCTGTTCATGGGATTCTCCAGGCAAGAACACTGGAGTGGGTTCCCCCCGCCCTCCTCCAGGGGACCTTCCCGATAGAACCCATTCTCTTAGGTCTCCTGCCCTGGCAGGCAGGTTCTTTACCACCAGCGTCACCTGGGAAGTCCCAGCCCTAGTAGCATCCTTATGTACTATAACTTGGTTCTCCTTTAATTGGTTGGGTGTTCCATAGAGACTTTTAAAATCTGATCCAGAATTTCAAGTCTATGTCTCCTTACCAACCTAGTCAGTTTAGGGCTTTTAGGTAAATGAGGGGTCATATGGCTCTATCTGTGTTTCCATTTGCAACCTGTGGTTGAAAGCATAACCTTCCATTTCTGTCTTTCAAAATTCAACCTGATTCATTGCTTTTGTGTTTTTCCACTGAAGCTGAATCATCTCTACGTTAATCATATCCAGTTAGGTTTGTTTTCTTCTAGGACCAGAATCTTAATTTTTTGTTTGTTTGTTTTTGGCTTCCTTGGTGGCTCAGATGGTAAAGAATCTGCTTGCAATGCAGGAGACCTGGGTCGGGAAGATCCCCTGGAGGAGGGCCTGGCAACCCACTCCAGTCTTCTTGCCTGGAGAATCCCGTGGACAGAAGGGCCTGGTGGGCTACAGTTCGTGGGGTTGCAAAGAATTGGATACGACTGAGCGACTAACACACTTCCCTTTGTTTTAGATTATTTGGTTTATTGTGTGTTTTGGCTGTGCTGGGTCTTCTGCTGCGGTGCGCCTTTTCTAGTTGTGGGGAGCGGGGCTGCTCTCTGGTTGTGGAGGCCGCTTCTTCTTGCGGTTACTTTTCTGGCTGTGGAGCTGGGCTCTAGGCTCACGGGCTTCCATAGTTGCAGCTCGTGGCTCACTGCTTGTGGCCCACGGGCATAGTTGCCCCACACCATGTGGAACTTCGCCTACCAGGGATCGAACCATGTCCCCTGCGTTGACAGCTGGTTCCTTAACCACTGGACCACCAGGGAAGTCCTTGATTTTTTTTTTTTCCCTTAAGCATCTTGCTGCTCAAAATGTGATCCAAAGACTAAGTTAGAAATACAGCTTCCAGGTACCAGCCTCACCTAATGAACCTGCGTTTTAATAAACTCTCCAGTTAATTTCCATGTGCATCTAAATGTGAGAAGCACTGGTTGATTTAAGATTTTCTTTTTACAAATTACATTGTCAAGATGTAAAAAGACACATTTCCATTAAACACTTTTTGGACATTTTTCCTAACATTTTATTATGAAACATTTCAAATGTACAGCAAAGTGGAAAGAATTCTACAGTAAGCTCCCTGGACTTCCCACCCAGATTCAACCATTAACTTAATTATTTTCCTTCCCTTTCCCCCCGCAGCTACTTTCTATCAAGAACTTCATACAGAGGGACTTCCTTGGCGGTCCAGTGGTTAAGACTCTGAGCTCCCACGGTGGGGGTCTGGGTTCGATCTCTGGTCTGGGTATTGCAGTCCTGAATGCTGCACAGCACAACCAAAAAAAAAAAAAAAAAAGTACAGCCTGGTCTTTTGTTTGGGAATTCCAAATAAATGCCAATAAATTCCACATGATCAGGACTTGGCGTGCTCACTGCCAAGGGCCCAAGTCCTATCCGGGCTAGGAGAACGGAGGTGCAGCCAGAAACCTAACACGGCAATGACAGCAAAAAAAACCCCCAAACAGAACTCCTTTTGTGTAGAAATGCCAGTTTATAGCACGACTGTTAGAAAGAAGCGTGTCTTGGTGGTAAGGCTCTCACCCCTTCTTCCAGAATCCTTGATGGGTTTGACATGTTTGCACTTGGTTTGGGAACTGCTTGTGAGTCAGAGAAACACAATGGGGTGGGAGTCGGGGAGCACTGGGATTTCACAGAGTGGGATGCTGGTTCTTGCCCCCTGAGCTGGAACACGGGGCCTCGGAATATTCCCCTTATACGGTGAGCAGATTCAGACATCATCCCTAATGTTGATTCCAACCCTGTGATCATCAGTCTATTGCAAATATTATTCGCATCACTAATTCTCAGGTGGAGAAACTGGTGAACCCACTCAACACTCAGATAATAAGGAAAACGTGTCGGCATGGGAGAGTGATCATTTCCTAAGCTACTGAGTACAACACAGCTGCACTGGCAGCTTTAACTTTGTTTCCTTGTCAATTTCTGTTCTTTCAGGAAACCTTACAGACACACGAAGCCTTCTACCATCTGGAACTCAGAAACTCAACGGAGGAGACTGTGGCTTCTGGACCGTCCAGGTGTTTCTCAGATGTGAGCCTTTATCCTGTACTTGCCAGCTGGAGCCCCGATCAGCTGCACAGACTGTGCTCCGCTCACATGGCCTGAAAACTGAGGGGTCACCTTCCAAGTGGCCAAGGGCAGCCGCTGACGCTGCGGTCCGACTGGCGCACAGCCTGTCGCCTCCCAGAGCTGTGCTGGGGAAAGCCCGGTTCAGGGCTGGGGTCTCCTGACTCTTGAATTAGGACTCCAGGTGGGGGCTCGTTTCTGTCACCCCTAACACCCCGGTAGGCGTCACCATCACCCCGGTGCCTTCCGGCAAACTCAGCCACCGTGAAACTCCACAGTCTCGGAATCCTCCCCGATCACCATGGCCTGGCTTTCCCTAAAGGTCTTGTTGGTGGGGGTGAGTTTCCTGGGATGTTTTTATCCTCTCGTGGATTTTAGCTTCAGTGGGGAAACAAGAGGCCAGAAACCGAATTTCGTGATCATTTTGGCGGATGACATGGGGTGGGGTGACCTGGGAGCCAACTGGGCAGGCGCGAAGGACACTGCCAACCTGGACAAGATGGCTGCAGAGGGAATGAGGTGAGTGCCGGGGTGCCAAGCCAGGGGAAGGGGGCCGTGTAAGAACACTTAGAGAGCAATTGCTGGGCCCTTGTTGATTTAATTAATTGACTGATGAATTGGTTTTTCAGCCAGTACAGCATCATGAAGAAATCCATCCATCCTTTCATCTATGCATCCCTTCATCCATCCATCCATCCATCCATCCATCTACCCATTCATCCATCCATCCACCCCTTCATCCATCCATCCATCAGTCCATTCATCCATCCATCCATCCATCTATCCATCCATCCATCTACCCATCTATCCATCCATCTTCCCCTTCATCCATCTACCCATCTAGCCATCCTCCCCTTCATCCATCCATCCATCCATCCCTTCATCCCTTCATCCATCCATCCTCCCCTTCATCCATCCATCCATCCATCCATCCATCCATCCCTTCATCCCTTCACCCATCCATCCTCCCTTTCATCCATCTATCCATCCATCCATCCATCTATCCATCCTTTCATCCATCCATCCATCCACTCCTTAATCCATCCATCCATCTGTCCATTCATCTATCCACCTATCCATCCATCCTTCACCCATCCATCCATCTGTCCATCCATCCATCTATCTCTTCACCCATCCATCCATCTATCCATCCCTTCATCCATCCACCCATCCATCCATCCCTTCATCCATCCACGCATGCATCCATCCAATAACACTTTTTTTTTTGGCTATGCTCCTCAACCTGCTGTGATCTTAGTTCCCTGACCAGAGATCAAACTCAGGGCCCTAGCAGTGAGAACACTGAGTCCTAACTGCTCAGTGAATTCTGATCACACTGACTTTGTTTGTGTGTATGTATTAGGAAGTGGAAACACAAAAGGTGAACAAGATAAAAATCCTTGTCCTCAAGGTCTCTTAGTGGAGACAGGTTGAAAGGAAAGTACGGATTACAATCTAGTCTATGAGCTTGCATCAGGAATTTCTGGAGTCTGTAGGGTGGGTGTGGACCCCAGCCTGGAAGTTTAAGGGAGAAGGTGACCTTTGGAGAGTGATTGAAAGTCAGTGGGGCAAACAAAGGCCAAAGGACTTACTTGTGAGCTGACAGGATGTATGGTCCATTCATGGCACACTTAACTCTGAAGACGGCGCAAGGGAAGAGGGGTGTGTATCTGAAGCGGTCCAAGTGTTTATAAATTTTGTGCTCCAGTGCACCTTTCCCCTCTTTGAACATGAGTCTGAGGAAAAAGTGTCAGGCTTCTGGACTTTGGGTTCTTCTTGGGTGGATGTTGCTGACTAGCCAGATCCCAGCTGTCAGGGTTAAGGTCCTCTGGTGGGGAGTCACCCGCCGGTCTGCTGGGGCAGCACACAGGCTTCTCTGGAGTCTCAGCCACGAGCATCCTCACGCTTAGAGCTTTCCCCTGAGACAGGGACCCTGCAGAACCCCATCTCGTGTCTCTCACTCTCGTCCATCCTCCTCCCCTCTGCCAAGAGGAAGTTTCTAGAAATATCTCCCTGTTTCCAGCCTTTCAAAGGCATTTGGTAACCCTAAGGATAAAATCTGAACTCATCCCCTGCCCTGGTCCTCCGCCTGGCCCCTCTTGTCTGGACCAGCTGTGGTCCCCTCCGTGGCTTCAGCTGTTTTCTCCCTCTGTTTAAGCCTCATCTATGTAATTAGTTCTTTTGTTGTTGTTGTTCAGTCGCTCGTCTTGTCCAACTCTGTTTTAATATAACTTTTATTTTGTATTAGAGTATGGTTGGTTTACAATGTGATAGTTTCAGTTATATAGCAAAGTGATTCAGTTATCCGTTCAGTTCAGCTCAGTCGCTCAGTCGTGTCAGACTCTCTGCGACCCCATCGACTGCAGCGCGCCAGGCCTCCCTGTCCATCACCAACTCCCAGAGTCCACCCAAACCCATGTCCGTCAAGTCGGTGAGGCCATCCAACCATCTCATCCTCTGTCGTCCCCTTCTCCTCCTGCCCCCAATCTTTCCCAGCATCAGGGTCTTTTCCAGTGGGTCAGCTCTTCGCACCAGGTGGCCAAGGTATTGGAGTTTCAGCTTCAGCATCAGTCCTTCCGATGAACACCCAGTTATACATGCACATATATCCATTCTTTTTCGATTCGTTTCCCACACAGGTTGTTACAGAGTATCGAGCAGTGTTCCTGTCGGTTATCTATTTGATAGGCAGGGATGAGTTTTTCTTGATACATTTCTGCTTGTTGTTTGTTGTTGTCCAGTCCCTCAGTTGTGTCCGTCTCTGCGACCCCACGGACTGCAGCACACCAGGCTTCCCTGTCCTTCACTGTCTCCAGGAGTTTGCTCAAACTCATGTCCACTGTGTTAATGATGCCATCCAACCATCTCATCTGTTGACCCCTTCTCCTGCCCTCAGTCTTTCCCAGCATCAGGGTCTTTTCCAGTGAGTCAGCTCTTCGCATCAGGTGGCCAAAGTATCTGAGCTTCAGTTTCAGCATCAGTCCTTCCAATGAATATTCAGGACTGATTTCCTTTAGGATGGACCGGTTGGATCTCCTTACAGTCCAAGAGACTCTCAAGTCCTCTCCAGCACCACAGTTTGAGAGCACCTCAGTGCTCAGCCTCTTTTATGGTCCAACTTTATGGTCTGATCCACTTTCCTCTACTCCTGTTTAATTAGTTTCCACTCACCATCTTGTTCCCAACTCCACGTGAGGTCCTCAGGAGGGCTTCCTTGGCTGTCTCAGATGTACCCTGTCATCTTTGCTGCTCTCTACGGTGACTGCTTAACCATCTGACCACCTACCTACCTGTGTTGGGTTCAAAAGCATCAGCCCCAAATTCACGTCTACCCAGAGCCTCAGAATGTGACCATATTTGGAAACAGGGTCTTTGCAAATGTCGTTAGTTAAAGGTCTTTGTGATATCTTACTTGATTTAGAGTGGCCCTAAACCCAACCACTGGTGTCCTTAGAGGAAGAGGAGGGGACACAGAGGGACACAGAAGAGAAGCTGATGCGAAGATGGAGGCAGAGGATGGAGTGATGTACCCACAAGGGTTGCCAGGCAACCATTGGAAACCAGGGGGAGGCCTAGGATGACTCTCCTGATGAACCTGCAGAAGGAATCGGCCCTGCCGCCATCTTGATTTCAGGCTTCTTGCCTCCCAAATTGTGAGAGAATCAATTTTTCTTATTGCAGCCACCCGGTTTGTGGTTTTCTGTTAGGGCAGCCACAGGAGACTATAGAGAACTCTTCTAGCTCTGGGCTTCAGGAAGAAAAATGCCTTGTCTGTCCTCCTACCCTTGTATTTCTGCACCATGCCTGGCGCCTAGTAGACAGTTCATAAATATTTGTTTGTCAGTAATTGGTCTTCAGGAGTTCCAGGTGCTTTGAAATATCACCCCAGAGTTTTCATGTCAGATTTTTGTTTTTCCTTCCCTGGGGAGAGAGTTAATCCCTAGCATTGACCAGAGCCTCAACGGAACTGTGTTGCCTAATGCTCGCGGACTTCTGCTTTCCATGTCGAGTGGGTTTGTGGGGAAGTATGCGGCCCATTATTTAAACCCAGGTTTGTGAGGCCCCGGGCTCTCCTCGTGAGCCTGCGTGCTCAGCCCCAGTGGAAAGGGCCTCTCGGGAACCAGAGGCAGACGCACTTGGGGGCTCCCCTCCCTTCCGGCCATCGGAGCCTGTGGCAGGGCCCTCGGGCCTGTGTCGACAGCTTTTCACTCTGCGCTTGTTGACAGGAAAGCGTGCTTCCTGTGAGGCCAGCGCTGATTCACCGCGGGCTTTTCCCTGCCTGCCTGCTCACCGCTGGTGGGGAACCGTGACTCTCAGAAGGAACACTTATTGCCAAACAGGGCCAAGGGGGACTTGAGAAACCCTCTCTTCTCTGGTCTCCCTTTTGTTCATGTGCTCATTTCCTGGGATGGTGGCAACCAGTGGCTACAGATGAGGTGGCCTCCATGAGAAAGAATGAAATGTCGGGGCTTCCTGGGGGTTCAGTGGTTAAGACCCCTCACTCCCACCGCATGGGGCGAGAGTTTGACTCGTGGTCATGGAACCAAGATTCCACAGGCCGAGGGGCATGGCCAAAAGTACCTGAATATATGAAGGACTGAGATGAGGCCGTGTGCAGCAAGAGGATGGACTTAGAGAGATCACACTAAGGGAAGTGAGTCCGAGAAAGAGAAGTGCCGCCTGTCGTCCCTTACATGTGGGGTCTGAAAAGATGGGTACCGGTGGGCTTGTTCACGAAACGGGAACAGATTCACAGACGAGGAAAACAGACCAGGGTTGCCAAAGGGGAGAGGTGAGGAGGGCTGGATTAGGAGTTTGGGGTTGGCAGATACACACCCCTGGGAATGAGAAGGACCTGCCTTGTAGCACAGAGAATGGTATTCCGTATCTTGTGACCACCTATAATGGGAAAGAATCTGAAAAAGAATATATAAAAGGAAAGGGAGGAATGGGGGTTTGGGCAGGTAAGCTGGTGTACGGAATGGGGAAACATTCCAGGGCTGTAGAGCACAGGAACTATCTTCAGTATCCTGTGGCAAACCGTGATGGAAAGGAATATGAAAGAGAATACATGCACATACCTGAGTTGCTTTGTTGTACAGCAGAAATTAACAGAACATTGTAAATCAACTATACTTCAGTAACATTTATAAAAAAAATTTTTAAATGGTGGCTCAGATGGTAAAGAATCTGCCTGCAATGCAGGAGACCTGGGTTTGGTCCCTGGGTTGGGACGATCCCCTGGAGAAGGGCATGGCAACCCACTCTAGTAGTCCTGCCTGGAGAATCACCATGGACAGAGGAGCCTGGCAGGCTACAGTCCATGGGGTTGCAAAGAGTCAAACACGACTCAGTGACCAAGCACGCAGCATACAGTGTAAATATATAGACTTCGCTGGCGGCTTAGTGGTAAAGAATCTGCATGCCAACACAGGGGACTCGGGTTCAGTCCCTGGATGGGGAAGATCCCCTGGCGAAAGGAATGAGTAGGAATCCCCTACTCCGCCATTCTTGCCTGGGAAATCCCATGGCCAGAGGAGCCTGGTGGGCTACAGTTCGTGGGGTCGTAAAGAGTCAGACAGGACTTAGCAACTAAACAGCGACAACTGGAGATATGTTAGCTGTGGTTTTTTCTTAAGACAGTGTGCATTTGAATTGTCCATACGAACTGGCTACTCTGCATGTTGAGAAGTCTAAGAGAACTGTGGAGGAGAGCAGACCCAGGGCAGTCCCCAGGGACTCTGTGTGGCCCGTGCGTGCCCAGCCAGCGCCTGCATACAGCAACTAAGCCGTCCTGAGTGCTTGCCAGGCACCAGGCCCCTGGCATTGCCCTGTTCGGTTTCTGCCATCGCCCGGGGCTGCACTCCTTCCACAGGTGAGGGACTCAAGGTCAAATAACTGGCACAGAGTTGGTGAGTGGCGGAATCAACATCCTCCCGTTGAGAGCCTTCTCGTCAAGGGCTGGGTGGGAGAGGGGACTCTGCCAAGAACGTCCTTCAAGGCCTGGGCCGGCTTTGCCAGGAAGAGGGAAGGCAGCTGTGGAAGGGGGTGGGTGGGAATCCCGGGCCTCTTCCTCCATTTGAAGCTGGCGCAGGACGTGAGTGCAGCGCAGGCCGAAGGGGCGGCTGAGAGATGTGGCCTGGTCGTCACTGTCTCCAGGTCTGGTTCTCTTTTGGCCTCCCTTTGAGGCCGGTGGCCTCTGAATCCCCCAGCCAGGGATGGCGCCTCCAGCGTGGGTCTGGAGTCCTGCCGCGAGACCGCCAGGGAGGCCCCCATTCCTTTCTTCTTCAGTGTATGGCCCTTGCAGTTCCGCCGCTTCCCTGACCAGCAGCTCTTTGAATCTGACCTTCGGAACTCAGGGGCTTCCCTGGAGGCTCAGAGGGTGAAGAACCTGCCTGCAATGTAGGAGGCCCGGGTTCGATCCCTGTGTTGGGAAGATCCCCTGGAGAAGGGAATGGATACCCACTCCAGCATTCTTGCCTGGAGAATTCCATGGACAGAGGAGCCAAGTAAGCTGTAGTCCATGGGGTCGCAGAGTCGGACACGACTGATCAAGTAACAGTAACACGTTCGGAACTCAGGGAAAGTCATAGGGGCTGAGTGAAGCCTATTTTCTACAAACAAGAAATGGGGGACGTAGAAGGGCTTTCATGCCCAGGAGGGCCCCACAGGGTCCTGCTCGGCTTCGTAATTCACCTACTTGGTGCACGAGGCAGTGATCTGCTGTTTCTGTGCATGTCCAGATACCATCTTAGTGGTCGTCTGTCGCCATACAGAGGTACTGCATGATTAGTGACTGAATTACTCACACTGTACATTTCATTCCCATGACTCATTTTGAAACTGGGAATATGTCCCTGTTAATTTTCCTCACCCATTTCACTCATTCCTTCTCCCCTAGGGCAACAACATGGTTGTTCTCTATTTTGTTGTCTTGGTTCATTTGTTTTCTGTTTTGCCATCCACATATAAGTGAAATCATACAGTAATTATGTTTTTCTGTCTGACTTACTTCACTAAGTATAATATCCACCCATGCAGCTGCAGATGGTAAAACTTCATTCTTTTTTTGTGGCTGAGTAATATTCCACATCTTCCTTAGTCTATCCGTGGACACCCAGGTTGCTTTCCTATCTTGATTGTTGTAAATAATGCTGCAGTGAACATAGGGGTTTAGGTGACAGGACCTTGTAAATATGTTTGCGTCTGTAAGTTAACTTGTAATCTGTTAACTATGCACAGTTGAGCTCTCTTCTTCCCTGTTTTGTGCTTTCTCTGCCCTTAATTTAGTTTTGAGGCGAGTCCCTGCTTCCCTGAGAGTTCTAGGCAGTGACTTAGACTCTGAGATCAGTGGGCACCCCTGCAAGGTCAGAGGCCCCCAGGAGCTTGAGGTGGTTTTGAAAAATGGCCCTGGTGAGGAATGAATTGAGCTGTCAGTTTGAAACAGGAGAGAAGGGGGCAGGGCACAACTTTTAACAGAATGACACAGCCCGAGGACAGGACGTCAACTGATTAGAACCAGATGGATCCAAGATGGCAGACCAGTTGCCTTCCGCTAGCTCTTGCCCCTCTGTGTACACTCACTGTAACATACACCCACAGGCGCCATGACAGTTACAGAGCTAACCACAAAAGGTCAGCAAGTGGGTGGCGGCCCAGTTCCTGGAAATCCCCACCCCTTCCCCAAAATAGCTGGCATGTTCCTCCCACTCATTAGCCTGTGAAATTACCCACCTCCATAAACACCGACAAGCCCCATACCCTGGAGCCACACTCACCTTCTCCCAAGGCCCTCACTCTGTCTGTGGAGTGTGCTTCTCTCTAAATAAACCCACTTCTTACCTATCACTTTGTCTCTCACTGAATGCTTCCTACCCGGAGACATCAAGAACCCGAACTTCATTAATCCTGAGACCGGGTGTGTTCAGGTCCCAGTCTGGGTTTCGGCTCCTGTCCTGGTCACTGGGTTCAAGTCTCAGTCTGAGGTGCACGGTTTCAAGTTCAGTCCAAAGCCGGGTGTGACTTCTCTTTTCAGAACTGATTTTTTGCAAAAATGCACATGCTCTGTCACTTCTCAGGACCTTCTCAGCCATTCTGCCGCTTTGGGGATTTTGTCGGACTGGAGAGGTGCTGGAGACTGTAGGAGAGTGAAGTCTGGTAGACGCTGGAGAGTGAAGGCAGGAAGAACTTTCCGAGGGAGACTTCTGTCAGCCAGAGAAAGACCCTCCCCCACCAGGTCATCCCCTTCCAGCCTTCCCTACTCCTCCCCTGACCCTATAATTCAGTAATTCAGGTTTAGGGTGGAGGACCCTCCTTAGGGAGAAGTCGTCTCCTCCTGTGAGCTTCCCCTTTAACTCTGAGCTGTGTGCTCTGGGACGTCCCATTCTGTCTCCCCTTTGTAAATCCTCAGCATCGCATTGGGATTGGGAGGTTTTACCTCTTTGTCCTTGGGGCAGTGCAGTCATCAAACAGGCACAAACATTCTGCGATGCCTACCTGCCCAGGGGGACGAGGTGGAGGCTGGGTTTCATCCTTGTGTGGCAGACGGGGACATGCAGGAACACGCTGACCTTGGTGACAGCCGATCTCAGAGAAGAGGAACCGCACCATCCACCAGTCAGTGCCGAGGCTGCTGGTTCTGCTTTTAAGTCTCCCAACTGTAGCCGTTCAACAGTGAATCTCTACTACACTGGGAGGCTCCGGCCAGCTCTGCCCTTAAGAGAGTTTTAGTCTGGTGGAAAATCAAGACAGGAAAGGCAGCCTTCTGGATGCAGAAGGAAGAGCAGGAACTCCAGAAGCAACTCCCACCACTGAGGCTCTTATCACCCGAGTTGGGTGTAATCGGATTGACATTCTGGGGAACAGAATTAGCATATCACTAATAAATGAGCATATCACAGGCACAAATGAGAAGGGTCAGCTGGGCTTCTCACCTTTCGAACAATAAGGCCCAGAGCGAGAAGCGCTTGAAGGGCACAGATGTGGGACCACAGGAGAGAGAGGCTGCTTCTCCAGAGGGGAGCTGGGAGGGACTCCCTGGAGCTTATTGGTTAGTTCCATAAAGGTGAGTAGGAATTAGCTAGCAAGGGGAGGGAAGAAGCTGGAGGTGGAGGGAGAAGCAAGAGTGAAGACCCAGCTTTGAAAGATGCCCCTTCAGTCCACAGGCACTCATGCGGGCTGCTCCCCACCCACCCCCGGCATCCCTCCCCTGGGTGCTGAGGGCCCATGCAGACTACACACAGCCCGCCCTCTGCCGGGTCTGGCTGGCGATCTCGTGGCTGAGGACGGCTGCCCCAGTGAGTGTGAAGGCTGGGTGGAGGGCCTGTGGACAGAGCAGCTGCTGCAGGGCCTCCCCGTAGGTATTTGAGGGCCTGGAGCCCTGAAGTCAGCCACGACGTTTGGGATGGACTATTCCAGCTCACCGGCGTGGCCCACAGTGGTGGCTGGGAGGGCAGGGGGTGTGCTTCCAGGATGGCTCAGCTTGTGGTGGCAGCTGGTGGAAGTGTCCCCTCTAGGAGGCCCTGAGATGCTTGTGAGCCCATCTTTTTTTTTTTTTTTAAATTTTTGAAGCTTCAGAAAAGTTATTTCTATCAACTGTAGAAATGTATGTTTTGCTGTTATCCAACAACAGCAAAACATACATCTTTCTCAAACTTACATGGAACATTCGCCAAGATGGATCACCTTCAGGGCCATAAATTGTGTGCCCATCTTGTTGTCAAGTACCTGGTGGGTGTCTACTACGAGGGTGTGGAAGGGACACGAGAGACTTGCCAAGAATCATACAAAGCTCAGCTGCCAGGGACATTTTTTGGAAAAGAATAAGAGTAGGAGTGATGGGTTGATGGAGGGGTAGTTGGATGGAGGGGTGGATGGGTGAGTTAATGGATGAAAGAGTGGATGGGTGGATGAGTGAGTGGATGGAGGGGTGGATGGATGAGTGGATGGATGGAGGGGTGGGTAGATGGATGGATTGGGGGTGGATGGATGGAGGGGTGGATGGATGACTGGGTAGATGGGTGGAGGGGTAGATGGAGGGGTGGAGGGATGGATGGATGAAGGAGTAGATGGGTGGAGGGGTGGGTGGATGGATGGGTTGAGGGGTGGGTGGAGGGGTGGGTGAATCAGCAAACACACCAAGCGGGCTGTTTGCCGCCTCATCTCCTGTTAGTTTTTTCTGACCGCACGCCTGTGAGATCTTAGTTCTCCAACCAGGGACTGAACCCGTGGCCCCTGAAGCAGAAGCTCCAAGCCCCAACCTCTGGACCACCAAGGGAGTCCCTGCTTACAGCTCAAAGGGCCTGCCTATGGTTGCTCAGTGGTCCCACTTAGCATCCTTCTCCCTGAACGGCAGCAACGTGGCGGCTGAGCTGACAGAGTTCGCTGAAGTCCCGGTCCTGCCTTTTCCCAGGTCCGCCGCCCACTTCTGCCCCTCAGCGCTCAGAGGCCGCTCTGCACGCAGATGGTCATTAAAGCCCATTTCCACCTCCAAGCTTTTAAATTATGAATGGAGCCCAGATAGCTTTTATTCTAGGCACACAGCAATTTAGAGAGTCGAAAGAGCAGGGCTCGTCCTGTTTAAAATTCCTTATAAATGGAGGCTGGACACGCTTCACTTCGAGGTGTTATATCTCTCCGGGGCTTTCGAGGCTGCGTTTCCTGCGCTCACGTTCCCGATTCTAATGCGAGTAATTGATGCAATGGTGAGTTGCTTTGGTTTCTGTCTGGCTGTGTCTTAATTTGCGTTGATTTTCCTGTTCACGGGCTGCTGTGACGTCTGGCTCTGTATTTCTAGCTTCCTTTTATGATGTCGATTCAGGCTTTAATTAGGACCCCTGTTGGTGAACTGGCCCAAGCCTGCCCAGAAAGATTTGGGAAAAAACAAAGGAAGCTTTCCAAAGAGCAAGACCATTTTATTGCTTATTAATTAGTCCCTGCCAAACGGAGACAGAGGCTGGGGATCGAGCGGGGAGGTGACCCAGAGGTCAATGCGTCGGGCTGCGTGGGGTGTTGGCAGATATTTTTTGTGTGGGGGGAGGTACAGCCAGGGCTTTGCAAAGACTTGGAAATAAAGGACATGAGGTTGTTGCTGAGAGTTAAGCTATGAACTTTAACTCTCAGTGGGGAAGGAATTGAACCTAAAAGCATCCGCTTAAGTGATTACGTGGAAAATGGACTACTGTGCTTTTTCCAATCAAATGACCAGGGCCTCTCTCTTCAAGTTTTGTTCATTTTGCTGGAGCGGCCCCATCACTCCGAGGCACTCTGCTTGGGGCTGAGTGACCCCTTGAAGCCCCGTCCTCATAGAGCCTACAGTCCGGGGAGGAACTCAGAGTTCCTTTTTTTAAAAAATAAATATTCACTTATTTATTTACTTGGCTGCTCTGGGTCTTCGTTGCAGCATGGAACCAAGATCTTCTCGTTGTGGCAAGTGGATCTAGTGAACCTTGTGGGAGCTTACCTGGTGGTGCCAGCGGTAAAGAATCCACCTGCCAGTTCAGGGGACCCAGGTTCGATCCCTGGGTCAGAAAGATCCCCTGGAGGAGGAAATGGCAACCCACTCCAGTATTCTTGCCTGGACAATCCCATGGACAGAGGAGTGTGGTGGGCTACGGTCCACGGGGTCACAAAGAGTCGGACAGGACTGAGTGGGGAATGAAAACTTGTGGGGTCTGGTTCCCTGACCCGGGATGGAACCCACACCCCGATGGAGGCTCAGAGCCTTGGCCCTGGACCACCAGGGGAGACCCGCAGAGTGACGTCTTGCCGCGGGAACGTGCTGCAGCGTTTCCGAGAGGATGGTACGAGTGTATTCAAGGAGCGACCGCTCTCGGCACAGTCGGTAGGTAGGACCAGGCAAGCACAGTGCCCCCACCCGGGACGAGTGTTTTGGGCGCTGCCTGGGCGTGTCAGTCAGCTGGGGCTGTAACCAGTGCGATTGGATGGTAGCTTAAACAACAGACGTTCATCTCTCACGGCTCCAGAAGCCGGGAAGTCCAAGATCCAGGTGCCAGCTGGGTCGAGTTCTGGTGAGGCCCCTCTTCCTGGCTGGCAGACGGCCCCCTTCTCACTGTGTCTTCACTCAGAGCAGAGAAAAACCTCCTCCTTTGCTTGTGTGCTTAGTCACTCAGTCACGTCCGACTCTCTGAGACCCCGTGGACGGCAGCCCGCCAGGCTCCTCTGTCCACGGGACTCTCTGGGCAAGAACACTGGAGTGGGCTGCCATGTCCTTCTCCAGGGGATCTTCCCGACCCAGGGATTGAACCCATGTATCCCTCATTGGCAGGCGAATTCTTTACCACTGAGCCAGCCGGGTAGCCTAGGTTTAGCGAACAAGGACTTTTTCTGTGGCCCACACGAACTCTCTGTGCTCATTAGCTCCACACTCCTCGAGGCAAACTTTGGGTTCTGATTTCCCGTGTAATCGTGTGCAGGAAGAAGACACAGCGACCTTGCCAACACTCTGGTTCCTCTGTCTGTCCTTGGACCTCGGCTGGGAAATGGGCATTCGGGTGTCGCTCATGTGTCGTGTGTGGCCGTGAGTCGGGCCATCAGGGTGGGCAGCAGCGGGCGCGAGTCCCAGACCAGTGACTGGTAACCGGGTGATTTTAGGGCCATTCCTTCTCTGGACCAGCCCAGCTGCTGGGCTTCTCCCGGGTGGAAGGGGATGCGGGAAGGATGTGGAATTTGGGGTGTGGACAGGCCTGGGTGCAAATTCTAGCTCTGTCATTTCCCAAGTGTAGGCATCTACAGTCATCTTTTTTTTTAAAAAAAAAAAATTTTTTAAGTTCATGCATTTTTAATTGGAGGATAACTGCCTTACAACGTCGTGTTGGTTTCTGCCAAATGTCAGCATGAATCAGCCATCGGTCGTGCATATGCCCCCTCCCTCAGGACCTCCCTCCCACGTCCAGCCTTGTTTATTTTTATTTATGTATTTATTTGACTGCGCCGGCTCTTGGTTGCGGTGTGGGATCTTGGTTCCCTGACCAGAGATCCAACCCGTGCTCCCTGCACTGGGAGTGCAGAGTCTTAGCCCCTGGACCACGAGGGTGGCTCCAGGGTCTACAATCTTTGATACGAAACAGGGATTAGACAGGCAAGACGCCTCTGTGTTCATGCCAGCTGCATAGTCTTGGGAAACTTGCTTACACTGTCTGCTTTACCCTCCTTATCTGTACAGTGGAATTCTGATGATCTGAAGTGATATATGTGATACGCTTAGGGTAGCAGCCGCCTGATAAGTGGTAGCTATGTGGGTGTTTGGCATGTGGGATCTCACTCTCCCGACCGGGCACTGAGTGGAGCCGCCTGCGCTGGAAGCTTGGAGTCTCAACCACTGGGCCCCAGGGAGCCCCAGCGGAGGCTCTTTCCAGCATCTCGAGACAAGCCCACATCGGGTCAATGGGTTGTTTTTTAATTGGGCTTCCCTGGTGGCCCCGACGATAAAGCATCTTGCGGCAATGCAGGAGACCTGGGCTTGATTCCTGGCTGGGGAAGACCCCCTGGAGAAGGGAAAGACTGGCTACCCACTCCAGTATTCTTGCCTGGAAGATTCCATGGACAGAGGAGCCCGGTGGGTTATGGTCCATGGGGTTGCACAGAGTTCAACGAGAGTGAGAAACGAACACTGGTTGAAGAGCCGGACACGACTGGAGCGACTTAGCGCGTGCGCACACACTCACATGTGCACACACGTACACACGCGCGCGCACACACACACACATACTCATACATGCACGCACACGCACGCACACGCATGCATGCACACACACACACGTACGTGGAATCTAAAATGCAGCACAGATGAGCCTGTCTGCAGAGCAGAAGCGGACTCGCAGGCGTGGAGCACAGGCTGGGTGCTCACCCCCTAGTCTCAGCGCACACGTCGCATCTTTGAGGTGTGCTTGCTGGGACCACCCGCAGCTGAGTTGCGAACACGTGCAGCCTGGGGGCAGTTCTCCAGGCCCCTGTCCCGGTGCGTTTGCCATCTGCCCCGGGGCTGCTGTGGCCCCAGCATGGAAGGGGCCAGCTGCGGCTCGTGAGCCCGACTCGGGAGACCTCTGCTTCGGCTTGGCCTTCTGGGCCTTCTTGGCCAGTATTTCAGGCTCCTGGTTATGGTGGGTGGGGAGGCCCTCGCCTTTCTGGGATTGTATCACTGTGGCTAAGACTTGAGGAAGGAAACGCTGTTCCTCTCTCTCTGGTTCGGAAAATTCCAGGGTTGGGGGGCTTCCCTGGTGGCTCAGTGGCAAAGAATCCACCTGCCAATGCAGGAGACAGGGGTTCGATCTCTGGTCCAGGAAGATCCCACATGCCTTGGAGCAACTAAGCCTGTTGCCACGGCTGCTGAGCGTGGGCCCTCGAGCTTGGGAGCCAAAATTACTGAAGCCTGTGCCCCTAGAGTCTGTGTTCCAGAACCAGAGGAGCCACCCCACTGAGAAGCCCTCCCACCGCAACTAGGGAGTAGCCCCCGCTCACCGCAACTAGAGAAAAAGCTGGTCCTGCAATGAAGACCCAGCAGTGCCCAAAGTAGGTAAATAAAATATATACAAAGAGAATACTATATCTGAACAAAACTATATTAAGAAAAAGAATTTGAAAAAAAAAGGAAGAGAAGAAAATTCCAGGTTTGGGTTCTGACCCGTCGTGCTCAGGTCGTGGGCCCGGCCTGGGAGGGGTCTGTGCAGCTCTGCTGGGCCCAGGTCTGGGTGGGTGGGAGTCGGGGTGGAGGGCAGGCGTCCACAGCGCCAGGGAACCCCCGTTAGCAGTGCCCAGGTGCGGTCAGACGAATGTCTGCATTCAGGCGCGAGGAAGCTTCACAAGCCCAGAAGTCAAAGTCAAGGTCATCCTCCTGGGGAATAACAGCCTCTGTGGCAAGGGCTTCCCTGGCAGCTCAGGTGGTAAAAGAACCCGCCTACCAGCGCAGGAAATGCGGGTTCGATCCCTGGGTCGGGAAGATCCCCTGGGAGGAGGGAGTGACAACCCACTCTGGTGTTCTTGCCTGGAGCATCCCAGGGCGGTGGAGCCTGGTGTCCAAGGGTCCCAAAGAGTGGGACATGACTGAGCACCTTTCACTGGCTTTCGTGACAACGGTAGGCTTTCAAGGTTAGGTCGGAACCTGGGAGGATGGGGAGAGTCTGGGTACGCAGGCTGAGCTCCAGCGGAGGGAGGCGTCAGGCCGGTGAGCTGCCTGCGGCGGGGGGTGGCAGGGGGGCAGGGCTGGGAGGTGCTCCAGGACCCCGTCCTGTTGGGTAAACTTCAGGGACCTGTAGGGTGGTGTGTTCGTAGCCAGGAGCCGCGGTAACCAAGCCCTGCAAACTGAGTGGCTTAAAACACCAGAAATGCCTTGCTTCGCGGTTCAGGAGGCTGGAAGCTAGGGGTAAAGGTGCTGGCAGGGCCTCACCCCTCTGAAGGTCTAGAGGACGCCCCTCCATGCCTCCCAGCGGCCGCGGGCATTCCAGGCAGGTGGCAGTCCAGCCTTGATTTGTGGGCAGGTGGCAATGCTCTGAGAGAAGCTGCTGCCTGGGAACCAGCTGGGAGCCCAGCATTCAAGGGAGGGCAGGGAGGCTTCTTTCAACCCCAAGGGACAGAGGGTCAGGAGGGAAGTGCGGGCTGGGTGTGAGGGCAGAGCTGGGGCCCTGGACCCCCCAGGGGCAGAGGGTGGCTGCACCCGGCACACATGGACACCATGGTGGTGGAGCCCCCTGCCCTTATTCCGTCGGGTGGAGGCATCACTCGCCTGCTTGAAGAGCGTGGCCGCGGGGCCAGGCCAGCACTTCCAGACTGCCGCAGCTGGGGCCTCACGGGACACGTCTCTGCTCCCGGGGGCTGCTGTTCCTTCTTTACCATGTGTCCTGGTGAAATCTGGTGTCCCCTTTCTTTCGGAGCTGAGGCCTGGTCTCTTTTGCAAGACTCACCATGTTCACAAAAGCAGAGAGGGTGGGACATCACCCACCCTGCACACGCCGGGTAGTGCCCACCGTGTGCCGGGCTGGGGGCCGAGGGGGGGGAGCCGCTGTCCCACCATCCCTGCTCTGGTGCTGACCTGCTGAGTCCCAGGCCGTCCCCAGAGTCAGCGGCTCAGACCAGCGACGCCTTGATCGTAGCTCCTGATGCCGGGGGTCAGATGTCCAAGCAGCTCTCTCTCTCTTTTTTTTTTTTTTTAATTTTCTTTACTTTATTGTGTTGGTTTTGCCATACATTGAAATGAATCCGCCATGGGTATACATATGTTCCCCCTCCAGAACCCCCCTGCCTCCTCCCTCCCGATTCCCTCCCCCTGGGTCATCTCGGTGCACCAGCCCCGAGCATCAACTCTGGGCTGGCGATTGATTTCACCTATGATAATTAACATGTTTCAATGCCATTCCCCCATACCAAGCATCTCTTGAGTGGGCTTCTTTTCTGCCTTGTGTTGACTGAGGCCACTTGGGGGGAAATTCAGTGGGCAGACAGCTGGGCTGAGAGGTCGAGCTGGCCTCGCTTGAACGCGTGATGTTTAGATGCCGATGGCCTCAGCTGGGGTCGTGGGCCGCAGCACCTATGACGGCCCGTCCATCCAGACAGCCTTGGCATACTTAATTTCTCACAAGGCAGACGGCATTTTCATCACCTGGTCAGTATAGAACCTGGTTTTACGTGTGTTTCTGTTTAAAGACATCTTATTTAACATACGCGTCAAAGTCACTCAGTCATATCTGACTCTTTTTGACCCGTGGACTGTAGCCCACCAGGCTCCTCTGTCCATGGGATTCTCCAGACAAGAGTACCAGAGTGGGTTACCATGCCCTCGTTGAGGGGTTCTTCCCGACCCAGGGATCGAACCCAGGTCTTTTTCATCACAGGCAGATTCTTTACTATCTGAGCCACCAGAACCTGGTGGCTCAGCTTCCCTGGTGACTCAGATGGTCAAGAATCCGCCTGCAGTGCGGGAGACCCTGGTTTGATCCCTGGGTTGGGAAGATCCCCTGAAAAAGGGCAGGGCAACCAACTCCACTGTTCTTACCTGCAGAATCCCATGGACAGAGGAGCCTGGCTCTGTTTCCATGGAGGCTACAGTCCATGAGATTGCAAAGAGTTGGACATGACTGGATGACTTATTTAATATATATATATATATATATATATATATATATATATATTTGATTCATTGACTTTGAACTCAAGGTCGACAGCACCAGCTGAATGAAGCTTGTCTGACACATATTTTCTCCCTAAGGCCCATCACAGCCTTCTCAAGCTTAGACACGCTGGCCAGACCTTGAGTATCATGCTTAGGATTGTTTCAAGCAGTAAAATCATCAACAGAAAGAAAACAGTTGGAAAAACCACGGCACTGAATTGCCCGTGACGAGGAGGACACTTCTCTGGTGTGTGGGAGCTGTGAGCACTGATTTTGGGGTTACAGATGCTTTGAGTAGGTGAATTCAAAATATACAGTCTGCAGATAAAGGGGATGTGCAGTCCATTCAATATGTTGGATTAAATCTATTTGTATTAGCTATGTGACCTTGGACTAGCCACATTATCTCTGTGGGCTTCATTTTCTTTTTGGGGGAGTCATGAACGTTGCAAGGCTTGTGGAATCTTAGTTCTCCAACCAGGGATTGAGCCCATGTTGCTTGCAATGGAAGTAAGGAGTCTTAACCACTGGACCACCAGGAAATACCAGTGGGCTTCATTTTCTTTGTTGTTGTTGTTCAGTTGCTGAGCTATGTCCCACTCTCTGCGACCCCGTGCACTGCAGCACGCCAGGCTCCCCTGTCCTCCACTGTCTCCTGGAGTTTGCTCAAATTCCTCTCCATTGAGTCGGTGATGCCATCCAGCCATCTCATCCTCTGTCGTCCTCTTCTCCTCCTGCCTTCAATCTTTCCCAGCATCAGGGGCTTTTCAAATGAGTCAGCTCTTCCAATCAGATGGCCAAAGTATTGGAGTTTCAGCATCAGTCCTTCCAATGAACACCCAGGACTGATCCCCTTTAGGATGGACTGGTTGGATCTCCTTGCAGTCCAAGGGACTCTCAAGGGTCTTCTCCAGCACCACAGTTCAAAAGCATCAATTCTGCGACGCTCAGCTTTCTTCACCGTCCAGCTCTCACATCCATACATGACCACTGGAAAAACCACAGCCTTGACTAGACGGACCTTTGTTGGCAAAGTCATGTCCCTGCTTTTGAATACGCTGTCTAGGTTGGTGGTGTTCCCCACCTGCCGCACACCTGGATGCGGTGCTCCTCCCCAGCACTGGGCCCCGGGCCCTGAGCGGGAGGCGACTGCTGTTGCTCTCTGTGTCTCCTCTCCCCCAGGTTTGTGGACTTCCATGCGGCGGCCTCCACCTGCTCGCCCTCCCGGGCGGCCCTGCTCACCGGCCGGCTGGGCCTCCGCAACGGGGTCACTCGAAACTTTGCAGTCACGTCCGTGGGGGGCCTTCCACTCAACGAGACCACCTTGGCCGAAGTGCTGCGGGGTGCTGGCTACGTCACGGGGATGATTGGTAATATGACCTCCGCCTCCTGGACCCCCGTCCCCTGCGCTTGCTGTGGTGGCTGCTTCCTTCCTGTCTGCAGAGCCATCTCTTCTGCTTGAGTCCATTTGTGTGTTCATTTCTTGCTGTGGAAGCTAGAAATGCTTTCAGCTCTTAGTATCAATAATTGAAAAGACCTAACTGTAGACAAGGGCTTCCCAGGTGGTGCTGGTGGTAGACAATCCACCTGCCAGTGCAGGAGACACGGGAGGTTGGGGTTTGATCCCTGGGTCAGGAGGATCCCATGGAGGAGAAAACGGGAACCCACTCCAGTGTTCTTGCCTGGAGAATCGCATGGACAGAGGAGCCTGGTGGGCTTCAGGCCAGGGGTTGCCAAGAGTCGGACACGAGTTAGTGGCTGAGCACAACAGTGGACTAAGCCACGGACAGGACTAGTCCTTCCGCCCCTTCCTACAGCGGCCAAGACAACCCAGCATCTCAGGGGCGTCCTCAGTCCACCTGTGCGGTTTTTAAATTGTAGGACAACTTCCTTACAGTGCCGTGGCGTCTCTGCTGTGCGTGGACTCCGTCAGGCACAGTCATACACACGCCCCCTCCCCGCGGCCTCCCCCGCATCCCGGCCCCCTTGAGGTCGGCACAGCACCAAGCTGAGCTCCTGACTGCACAGCCGCGCTCGCTAGCTCTCCGTTACACGCAGTCGTGTATGTGCGTCCACGCTGGCTTCTTGGGCGTCCCCCGCCTCCTTCCCCTGCTGTGCCCACAGTCCGCTCTCCACCCTGCCTCTCCATCTCTTCTCTGTAAATAGGAGCCTCGAGCCTGTCATACACAGTCAGGTCAGAAAGAGAAGAATATTGTGTGTTAACGCCTGAGCTTTTTCTCCTAACTCTCCGGGAGCGGGTCCTGCGGGATTTGCGCCGCCCTCCCTGCTCCACGCAGTGCCTGGCAACCAGGGTCCCGTGGGGATGTCCTTGGGGCCTGCAGGAGGCAGGCGTTTCTGTGTTGGCTCGACCCCCGCTCTGGGTCAAGGAGCCTGACATGCTTCAGACCACCAGACTCGAGTGGGGGTCTTCATTGTCCATGAGGATGAGCCCCAGTCTGCAGGAGGCGGGACCCTTAAGGTCCCAACCTGCTCTCCTTTCGGCCCCTCATCTCCAGCCTGGAGGCACGGATCCCGGTGAGGCTCTCCCTGTGGGCTCAGCATCCTCCCCAGCCGGGCCTTGCGTCCGCGTGACTCCCAGCCGGGGGAGGGCCTTTGGTCCCTGGGCTCTCTGACCCTAAGAGGTGGGTGGGGTGGGGTGTGCTCTTCTCTAGCTGGATTGGATCGAGCTTGTCCCTCCCCCCTCATGCCTTTCAACCCCAAGAAGGCAACCGATTACGATCAACTATTCACTGCTCCTGCACACCTTCTTTTATTTTTTTCTGGGACAAGATACTGAAGCACATCTCCTTGTTGAGACTGTGAGTTTCCCAGAAGCACACTTATAGGGGAGACGAAAGCCTGCTGACGGAATATCAAGTCCACTGACACCACTCTCTTTGCTTATAATCTTTTTACTTTTTATTTTTTTTTAATTTATTTGGCTATGTTGGGTCTTAGTGGCAGCATGCAGACTCTTAGCTGTGGCCTGTGACATCTTAGTTCCCTGACCAGGGGTCGACCTTGAGCCCCCTGCCTTGGGATCTCAGGGAAGCCCCTGTTTGCTTCTAACCTTAATCTGTGTTAATGGGTTTTTCCCTAGTTGTATAGCTACAACTAGGTTGTATACTGCCCGGTCCTACTTTTCTGCCCTTCCTATTATTTTACATTTCCTGGTGGTGTAATTTTATGTATTTACTATCATTTCAGAAAGAATTTTAAAATTGTACCATGTCTGTGTTTCCACATCGTGCTGAATCTAAGTAATCCATCTAATGCTTAATCCATTCCCTTAACTTCTTATTACATATTTCCCCCCAAACCTATAGACCAGTTGCAAGAAGGGCCTCCTCGAGCCCCCGCCCGCCCGTGCCCACTTTCTGTAGATGCAGCAGGTCTTTATCTGGGGTGCGTGCCTGCGTCTCAGGAAGGCGGGTGGCAAGTGTTTCACGGAGGCCCGGGGAGAGCGTGCCCTGAGCCAGGCCCCGCGGTCGCCCGTTCACTCCGCTCCTGACGCCGCCTCACACTCTACCATTGTGGTCCCTCGCCGCCTGGGTTCAGCAGAGCAGGACGGCAGGGCGGCGAGTCCCGGGCTTGCCCTGCGTCCCCCTCGAGCACGCTCACAGGCCGGGGGGCGGTGCGGCTGACCCCTGGCCCGTCGCTCAGCCTCTGCTGGCGGCTGCTGCTGGCCAGAGAGGGAGGTGAGGAAACCAGGTGGGAACAGCATCTCGGGGCCACGTGGGCGGCGCCCCTGCTCCCCGGGTCCTTTGCAAGGTCCCCAGCGCCGGGGGGCAGAGTGGACCGTGACGGGGCGGGGGTTGCCGGGGGCTCTCCGCCCTCACTGGGGCCGGACGCTCAGCCTGCTCACTCCTCTGGGCTCCTGGTAGCCTGTCTTGGCCTTCTCTGGCCCAGTTCCTGCGTGAGTCCCGAGTCATCCTGGCCCGCTTTCTGCCTCCCTGGGGACTCCTGCCCCGCCCCGAGAGCCAGGCCGGGCGTTGGCTCAGCAAGTAAAGCCTCCCCTTGCGTGCGTGTCCTCAGGGAAGGGTGAAGCCGACGGAGCCTCGAGCATGTGACCAGGCATCCTCGGGGATGCCTCTGAAAGCCTCTCTCTCTTGTTTTCCCGCAGGGAAGTGGCATCTTGGGCACCACGGCTCTTACCACCCCAACTTCCGTGGTAAGGATTCCCTGGGGGACTGGTTACCTGGGCAACAGAGGTGTCTGTGTGAAAAGACCCATCGGGTTTAAGCCATCCGGATCCTGGGTGGTGTCTCTCCTGAGTCAGGGCATCCTTGTTCACAGGGCTGCTTGGGGGGTCTGGGGTCCCCAGGGCTGCCCCTCCTCTCATGCGCTTCTTGCCTGGCCCCTGTCACGGCCCCTCTGTCTCCCCTCGGGGCCCACTCGTCGCGAGGCCATCAGCATTCCCCTTAGCCAGGTTCTCCCCGTGTCAGGAACACTGGCCCCTGTGAGGTCCCAGGTGGTAAGAGGTCAAGTTGTCTGAGAGGTTCACTGAAGCAGGACTTGGTGGGGTGCGTAGGGAAATTCGGTGAAAACGTCACACTAAGCTTGTGCCGAAGAAGCATGGGGTGATGAGGGGTTTCAGGAAAAGGTCCACACGGAGTTTTCAGGTCTCACTGTTACCCTCACGTCCTCCCGTGTCCCGAGTACAATCCTGCCAGCCCTCGGCCTCCAGCTGAGATGCCAGCTATTTTGAGAAGCATTTTGAGATTCCCCTCTCAACCCCAGCACCCCCCGGCCCCCCAGCATCCTGGGGTACCTTCCTCCTCTGATCTCTCTTGCTGGCTTCCTGGGAAGCCAGCTCTTCAAGCTAAGTCTGCATTTCTTATCTCCCCTTCAGATGGGAAGTTTCTTGAGGGCAGAATGTCTTCTTTTATCCCTCAGTGTCATGCAGGTAGTAGATGTGCCCCAGATATTTCCTGCTGTGTCCAGGACAGCACTGTGCACGGTGGGAGTCCAGGAATTCTGCCCGCTTCCTTGCTTCCTTCCCCTTCCGGCTAACTTGAATCACAAGATGATTTGCAAATCTAGGAGCCAGCAACGTGCTTTCTTTGCATACTTACCGAGGGGTATTCATCAAATCCTCTTTTAATTACACACTCATAACACTGCAGAATTAAATCAGGGAAAATTAAATTTCTATTCTGGGTGTAAGGATGCAGGCCTGCCATCTGACCGGTGCTTCTGTTCCAGGCTTTGACTACTACTTTGGGGTCCCGTACAGCCACGACATGGGCTGCTCTGACACCCCCGGCTACAACCACCCCCCCTGCCCGGCGTGTCCCCGGGGCGATAGACCGTCCAGGTAATTCTGGCCAAGGTGTTGGCTCTGGGCGCCAGAGCAAGGGGAAGTCCTGGGGGTGTGGTCCGTGGGGGGAGACGAGAGAGGCCGAGGAGGACCAGTGACCACAGCAAAGAGGTCGTGCACCTTTAGCGCTGATTTTAGGTGCACGATGTACATGGTGGGCAACACTTCTGTGAAGAGGAGGGAACAGCGCGTTTTCAATTGGAATTTTCCAGTTTCCTTGGACAGTTGAGCTCAGTTGGGGAGGGGTGCTCCCAGGTCCCATGTAGGTGGCCTCCCTCCTCTTGTCCTGGACCACGCACCTGTCCTGCCAGGGGACAGAGGAGGGATTCAAGGAAATGTCCACAGGGCTCCTGGCGCGCCCCACCCCCAGCCCGCGGCTAGCCGGGGGCCCCAGCGGTGGAATGCCGGGCAGGCACTCAACAGGATGCTTTCAGAACGTATTCAGTGAAACGGGGAAGTGCTCACAATAGAATAGTAAGTGAAAAAAGCAGGAAACAAATCATCAACACGGATCTGAACTACGTCTGTATTTACACCTCTAATGGCCCCAAAGGAAATAGGCCAGAATGGCGGGCTGTGGTTCATTCACTCCAGTTGGGCCATTAAGAAGTCTTCATTTTTTTCCCTCTCTCGTTGTGTTCTCCAAAGACTCTGTAATGAGCTCGCAGCACGTTTCCTGTCAGAAAACGGAGATATGCCACGATCGGGTGATAACGCAGCGCATGCTGGGTGCTCTGCTTGTGCAGAGTGTGCCCTGCGGTTATTTGCAAGGCTTGCAGCTGTCTGAGCCACTCGGGGCAGGGAGTCTCGGGTGGCCTGTTAATGATGCAGTAGATAGTGCAATAAAGGCCGCTTATTGAGACACTGTTACATTCTAAGCTCCCCGCCTGCTGATCTGTGGTCCCTGTGGCTGTGGACCGAGGCAAGTGTTTCTGCTGATTGTCCCCAGAACGGCGCTTCCCTGGTGGCCTGGGTCTCAGTGCGGCCGTTATGGCGGAGTGCAGAGTCCACCTGCGACTCCCTGAGGTGGGAGGGTGGGGTCAACGGGAAAAGTCAAGGCTACTGACTGGCTCTAGGACTCTGCTTGAGGATCTCACTTTGTTTAGACCTCAGTTTCTCTCCCAGCGAAATAGGAATGACAACACTCTAGCTCAAAAAAGTCGTTGGGAGCCTTACAGAGTGGCCAGGCCTGCCCAAGAAGTGCACACTTCTGCTGGAAGGGAGGTGTTATATTGGTTTTACACTCAGAGGAAGTGGGGGCTGGAAAAACCATCTGGGGCCAGGCTGCTCGAGGTTTTGTATTTATGTGCGTCGCCGCATCACGGCGGTTTGTCCGACTCCATGACTACCCAGGTCGTGGGAATGAGTGTTCTACCATCTGCGGTTCCCACAGGAACCTTGACCGCGACTGCTACTCGGACGTGGCCCTTCCTCTGTACGAAAACCTCAACATTGTAGAGCAGCCCGTGAACTTGAGCGCCCTTGCCCAGAAGTATGCAGAGAAGGCCACCCAGTTCATCCAGCAGGCGAGGTGAGGAGCCCTGCGCCCACCCCGTGTCCCCTGGGCCCAGCTGGGCTCAGAGCCTTAGCAGAGTTCCGCTGGCCAACAAAGATGTGCGTGTGTCTCCTGGAAGAGAGACGCCTTGGAAAAGACCCTGATGCTCAGAAAGACTGAGGGCAGGAGGAGAAGGGGGCGTCAGAGGAGGAGATGGTTGGATGGCATCACCAGCTCAGTGGACGTGAGTCTGAGCAAACTCCGGGAGTTGGTGAAGGACAGGGAAGGCTGGCGTGCTGCATTTCATGGGGTCACAGAGAGTTGGACAGGACTGAGCGACTGAACAACAACAAATAAAGCTGGAGAACAGCCTGTCCTGGGGTCTCCAGCCTGGGTTACCGGCCTTCAGTCCAGGTCCACTCCCAGGGTCCCGCTCAGACCACGCCCTCGTTGCTGTCATGTGCCCTCTGCGGTGTGTTCCCCCTCGAGGCCAGCGCCCATCTGCTGCCTTCTGCGCATTCAGGGTGTGTGTCGGGCTCACTAGTTGGCAGGGCACATTCGCTGCTATCGCAGACTTAGCACCAACTTATTGGCTGAAACAACAGCAGTTTATTCTCCTATGGATCGGGAGACCAGACGTCTGAAATTCATCTTATGGGGGCTCAAGTCCAGGTATCAGCAGGACTGCTTCCTTCTCAAGTCTCCAGGGAGAATCGTTGCTTTTTCTTTTATTAAAAAAACATTCATTTATTTTTTGGCTGTGCCAGGCTTAGTTGCAGAATGTGAGATCTAGCTCCCTGACCAGGGATTGAACCTGGGCCCCCTGCACTGGGAGAGTGGAGTCTTAGCCCCTGGTCCACCTGGGGAGTCCTGAGAATCATTTCTTGTGTCTCCCAGCTTCCGGTGGTTGTTGACATTTCTTGCCTATGGTTGCATCATTCTATTTTTTTTTTTTTGGCCACACCAAGGGCTTGCAGGATCTTAGTTCCCCCACTGGGGATGGAACCCGGACCCTGGGCAGTGGGAGTGTGGCATGGTGTGGTGAGCCACCAGGGAATTCCCTGGCTACTTCATTCTGATCTCTGCTTCTGGTCTTCTGTAGTCAAGAACCTCCCCCTGCCCCCCTTTTAGGAGGACATTTGTGATTATGTTTAGCGTCTACTGGGCTTCTCTGGTGGCTTAGACAGTAAAAAATCTGCCTGCAATGAGGGACACCTGGGTTTGATCCCTGCGTCAGCAAGATCCCCTGGAGAAGGGAAAGGCTGCCCACTCCAGTGCTCTTGCCTGGAGAATCCCATGGACAGAGGAGCCTGTTGGGCTACAGTCCATACAGTCGCAAAGAGTCAGACATGACTGAAGTGACTAACGCTTTCACACTTAGGGTCTACTAAGACAGTCCAAGAAAAACCTCTGATCTCAAGACCCTTAGCTTCATTGCATCTACAATGTGCCCTTGGTCATACAGAGATTCCAGGAATTAGACCCTGGGTATCTTTGGGGGATGGTGTTCAGTGGGTCCGTTTCTGCTTGATCTCATGACCTGCTTAAGACCCAGATTCTGAGAGCAGCGCCTTAGGCTTTAGAGATGGCATCTTATGAGTTTCTCAGGCCTTTCTGAGGAACCCTGCTTCGTTGGTCTGCTTGTTTTGGTATTTTTCAGATGGTTGGTGTGAAGAGGGAAAAGCCCCTTCTCCTACCCGGGCACTGTGTTGGCTTCACTGCCCGGGGACAGGCAGCCAGGCTGTGGCTGGTGGGGCCCGTCCCCCGCTGCGTTTGCAGTGGGACCTCAGTGCCCCTGGAGGGTTTGAGGGAGCAGCAGCTGGGGGGTGCTGATTGCTCTGAAGAGGACGCGGTGCTGTTCAAACCAGTCAGCTGACCAGCTGAGAGACCAGCACATCAGCGAGCAAACTCTTTGTCACAGGAAAGAGGCAAAGCATTTGTGAACTTATAATTTGTTACTAAGTGAGCGGTCACATGAATGCTGTTGGCTAACTTGGGGGAGAATAATCCCTAGGCACCGGGTCTCTGGAGGACCTGACTCTGGAGGACCTGACGTGCCAGGTCCCCGTGGTTTCTGCAGAGTCAGCCCTCACGAGGCCCCCGTCTGTGCCCCTGCTCCTCCGTGACCCCCGACCCCACCTGGACTTGTTTGTCAGAACCACTGGGGGGGCCCGGAGTGTGGATTCCTGCCCTCGCTCAGCAAGGGTCTCACCCCAGGACTTTGAACGTTTTTCCCTGGGTCTTTACTTGAATTTAGATTCCTGACCTAGCAGGAATGCTGAAGGCTGATTCTTTTTCTGTTTGTTTTTAAATGAAAGCATAGTTAATTTACAGTGTTGTGTTCATTTTTACTGTACAGCAAAGTGACTCCGTTACACATTCTTTTTATAGTCTTTTTCATCCTAGTTTATCACAGGATGTTGACTACAGTTCCCTATAGTCGTAGGGAACCATATAGTCATAGCTATATGGTAGGGCCTTCTTGTTTATCCACCTATGTATAATAATTGGTGTCTGCTAATCCACCCCCACCCCCACCAGCCTAGGCAAGAGCACGGCTGTCTCTGTGAGTCTGTTTCTAATTCTTCGATAAGTTCATTTGTGTCATGTTTTAGATTCCACGTGTGAGTGATGTTCTTTGTTGTTCAGATGCTGGTCACATCTAACTCTTTGTGACCCCAAGGGCTGTAGCCCGCCAGGCTCCTCTGTCCATAGGATTCTCCAGGCAAGAATACTGGAGCGGGTTGCCATTTCCTTCTCTGGGGATCTTCTGACCCAGGGATCAAACCCATGTCTCTTATGTCTCCTGCATTAGCAGGTGGGTTCTTGACCACTAGCACCACCTGAGAAGTCATCTATTTTATACACAGTATAAAAAAGAAGTTGTTGATTAAAATGGGGAAGAGGAGGTCCCCATCCAGGACATCTGTCCTTCAAAGAGAGCTGAGTCCACCCAGTCCTAATCAGGGGACCCTGGGAGTTGCGATGCAGGGGGTCTCCAGGTTTGAGGCAGAGCTGAGCCTAGGGGGACTCAGAGAACTTGACGTGGTAGGAGCTATGAACCGAGGTGAGCCAGGAAAGCTCAGGCCTGTTTGAAAGTCAAGTGCCAGGTTCAGTTCAGTTCAGTTGCTCAGTCGTGTCCAACTCTTTGCAGCCCCATGAACCGCAGCATGCCAGGCCTCCCTGTCCATCACCAACTCCCAGAGTTTACCCAAATCCATGTCCATCGAGTCTGTGATGCCATCCAGCCATCTCATCCTCTGTCTTCCCCTTCTCCTCCTGCCCCCAATCCTTCCCAGCATCAGGGTCTTTTCCAGTGAGTCAACTCTTCACATCAGGTGGCCAAAGTATTGGAGTTTCAGTTTCAGCATCAGTCCTCCCAATGAACACTCAGGACTGATCTCCTTTAGGGTGGACTGGTTGGATCTCCTTGTAGTCCAAGGGACTCTCAAGAGTCTTCTCCGACACCACAGTTCAGAAGCACCAATCCTTCGGTGCCCAGCTTTCTTTATGGTCCAGCTGGTGACAAAATAGCCACACCTCTGTCACTCTGAGAACCTGCCAAGGCCTCCCTGCCCCTGCCGTGTCCTCTGAAAGCCCGTCCTGTGGGAAGGGGCTCCCCGAGGGTCCCTGTTGCTGCCCTTGACCCTGCCCCCGCCCCCGGGAATGCAGGTGGGGACAGGCAGGAAGCAGAGCCCTCGAGGACTCTGCAGGATCAGCAGAGGGGCGGCCGGCCACCAAGGCCGCCAGCAGGACTGTGGTCTGGCCGTTCCTGGCTGTGTCCTGGGAATTCCCTGAGGTCGCCTTGGCTCATCTGTTCATCCCAGAGAAAGGCCTGAGGCTGGGAGTGGACATGGGGGCCCGGCTGCTGTGACCGAGTAGAAAAAGCCTAAAAGCCTGTATGCGCTGGGCGTTCGCACGAGCAGCTCAGGGCTGGCACAGTACTCCCAGCTGGGTCTGAGTCTGAACCCAGATGTGGTCGCTTACCAACCTCGGGTCCGTCTCTCAGTCTCCCTGAGCCCCTGATGCTTCATCTGGAAACAGGAACTTGGGCGTTCTCACGAGGGCGAATTCAGACACCGTGAGTCAGTTTTGCAATAAGTGGTAGAGGGTGGTTACGCTGATGACAATGACTCGCAGACTTGAACCCACTAACCCGGTCATTTCCACACTGTCTTTGTAGGGTGTAGACAGGTGTGTGCTCCCTCGGCTGAAGGGGCTCAGGGGTCTCCTCTGAGGCCCCCGAGCCCTTCTGGAGTCACGGTCGGCTCTCGTTTCAGCACCAGCAGGAGGCCCTTCTTGTTGTACGTGGGCCTGGCCCACATGCACGTACCCTTGGCCCGGACGCTGCCATCAGCAGACCTCAGGGGTCAGAGGCCGTACAGCGCCAGTCTGCGGGAGATGGACCGCCTCGTGGGCCAGATCAAGGACACAGTCGACCTCGTGGGGAAAAACAACACGTTTCTCTGGTTTACGGGTGAACAGAAAACCCCAGCCAGCCTCCCTCGGGTCTAACGGATGACCCTACACGCACCCCTGGAGGAGCAGAGTCTCAGCGAGTGACCCTCTGCACGCCGGCGGGGGGCTTGCGCTGAACTCCAGGCCCCACTGGTGTTCATGGGCCTGTGTGCTGAGCACCTGTCTGGGGGCGTCCCCGAGGCTGCACCCCCGGACAGGCTTGCACGGAGAGCTCGGCCCCGTGGGTGCTGGTCAGGGCCGCCCGGGTGCTGCTCCTGATTGTTAATGAGCAACTCTGACGCCACGAGCCTGGGTCAGCCCGGGCAGTCCTCAGAACCCCGATTCACGACGCTCCTCCAGCCCAGACGTGGCTGAGCGGGTCTGGACGGGGGACTGTTTCGAGGATCCACACGGGAACCGTGGGCCTGGGGTCCCTGTCTGGAGTGAGGGCTGTGGATGCTGGTGTTTGAGCCTTCACATTGGGAAAGCTCCTTTAGCCTCCCTGAGCCCTGCTTTCCTCCTTGGCAGAATCCACCAGTCAAGCCTCTTCCATCACAGTTTGGAGGGTCGGGAGGTGACGTGTGGGAGGCACTGGGTCATCCCAGGAGCTCAGGAAGGAGTTGCTGGGGACTTCCCTGGTGGTCCTGCGGTTAGGACTCCACACTCCCAGTGTAGGGGCACAGGTTTGATCCCTGGTCAGGGAACTGAGACCCCACAGGCTGTGTGGCCACAAAAGAAAGAGCAAGCAGTTGCTGAGTGGAGACACTGGTAACGGGACTGCTGAGTCCAGAGCCAGAGGGTGGAGCTTCCGTGGGTGAGCTCGGGGCGGGGATGGCAGATGCCCTCCCTCCGAGCTTGCGGCCGGCCGCACTTGTTTCCACAAGTCCTCCTCTCCGCCCGCTGCGAGGACGGGGTATGGGGCCGTGGCGGGCCGTGGCCTGCAGCCTGCTGATGCTCTGTATTGCCTTTCTTGGTTTCTAGGGGACAACGGCCCGTGGGCTCAGAAGTGTGAGCTGGCCGGGAGCGTGGGGCCCTTCACCGGATCGTGGCAGGCTCATCGAGGTACCATCTCCGCTGAGGGTGGGGACGGGAGACTTCGCCTCGTGGAGGGCCGATCTATCTCCCGGCCTCAGGGCATCACTGTGACGCAGGAGTAGATTACTCACAGCCACCGGCCCCAGAAAGAAACAGCTTGGGAGGCAGAAAGTGGGTGTCCCTTCGTCACCCCTCCCTTTCCTCCAGGGCGTCAGCGCTGCCTTCAGAGGCCAGTCTGAGGACCCTCCCGACGACCTTGCTCCTCCCCTTCGCCTTCTTTTCTTTCCTTGTTTACGGTCATCCCTTCATCCACCCAGAAGTGGTTAGGGCACAATTACGCCAGGCTTCTGTACGTGTCATCTCTAAACCTTCACGAGAGGCAGGCAGAAGAAAGAGGCTCAGAGAGGCCAAGCAACTTGCCTAGAGGCACCTAGTGGGAGAGGGTGGAGCCAGGCTCACTACCAAGTTGAGGCTGCTGATCCGCACTGCCCCTCTTTATTGAAACATCCTTCAGCCTCAGTTCAGTGCCCGTCTGCCCTGGCATGGTCTCCCCACAAGGACCTCGCCCTCTGAAAGGCAGTCCTTGAGGGGGGGACAGTTGGACAGTGTGGATGAAAGGCTTGAACAATATGCATGGCCGATGGTGCTGGAATTCCTCCTGTAAGAATTTGTTTTCAAGAAATAGTTACCCAAGTGCTCAGCGACGTATGTGAAAGAATGCTCGTTGCAGTAGATTTTAAAAAAGACCGACACAGCCCAAGCGTCCAGCGAGGCAGGAGTGCGCCAAGAAATTGTGGTGCATGCATCTAGAGAAGCACGAGGGGGGCCCCGAAAATGGTGCCTATGACTCACCTGGAAACAGTCACATTGCATACTTTCCAGTGAATAACGCAGGTCACAAAACCATATGTAAAGTATGATCTTATTGTGTAATACCAAGTATGCGCAGTCTCGGAAAAGTCTTGACAGAGGCAACAGAAGGTGAGCCAGTGGTTCCCTCTGGGTGGTGGAGGAAGGGTTGGTGGGGTGGGTTGCTGTTTCCTTCTCCTGGGGATCTTCCTGAGCCAGGGTTTGAACCCAGGCCTCCTACAGTGTAGGCAGATTCCTGAACCTGCAGCCGTAGCCTGGAGAAACGCAGTGCCAGTCGGGAGTGGCTTCCTGCTTTCGCTGAAGGCAGCGCCTCTCCTCTCTGCCTGACGTGCCCCCGGGCCAGGTCGTCCTCAGTGCACAGTCAGACGGGCCTGGGATCACTTTTACTCTCCAGGGTGAAAATCCTGAAGGCGTGGAGGCCAAGGTTGAGGGACACCACCGTCAGGAAGGGGCCCCTCTCTGGGGATCCTTCTGTTCCCCAAGAAGGTGACCTCTGACCTCCTATCTGAGGACCTGTCTCATCTTGCCTCTTCTCCCCCTTAGGAGGCGGTTTTAAACTAGTGAAGCGGGCTTGCAAATATGTTGTAGGGGAGAGAGAGGAGGAACTTAGGAATGGAAAGGGAAGAGACGTGTGAGTCCAGCACACTGTGAGACAGACTCTGAATCCTCGTTAGAGCAGACGGGGCTCTCAGTCACTTCAGTCTTGTGGCCTCTTTGTGATGTGACCCCATGGGCTGCAGCCCGCCAGGCCCCTCTGTCCATGGGGATTCTCCAGGCAAGAGCACTGGAGTGGGTTGCCATGCCCTCCTCCAGGGGATCTTCCCCACCCAGGAATCAAACCCGCGTCTCCTGCATTGGCTGGCAAGTTCTTGATCACGGAGCCGCCAGGGAGTGTCCATCCGTCCATGAATGGATGGAGAAGATGTGGCATGTATGGACGTATGCATGAGGCCATGTGCCATATAGACTGAGAGAGCAAACCCTAAGAGTTCTCTTCACCAGGGAAAAGAAGTCCTTTTCTCTTTCTATGATTTCATATCTATATGAGATGGCCAGTGAGTGGCCGCTAAACTTGCTGTGGTCATCATTTCCTGGTGTGGAAGTCAGATCTTTGTGTGTTCGCCTCAAACGCATCCTCTCACCTCTGCTGAGTCCCCCAAAGTTTCATCACCCCAAAGAAACCCTCAGGCACTGTGGGTACTCACCACTCCTCGCCGCTTCCTCAGGCATGGGGTTAAGCTGTAAAGGCTGAGATGGGGGCACAGCCAGGGCAGGGGCCAGCACGAACCTCATTTCTACTGAGTCAGCTGATGAGTAAGGGTCGTGAGCCAGGGCCTCTTGGGAACCTCCCCGTGTTCAAACAGGGCCCAGCTCAGAGGCTCAGCCGTCTTCTCTCCCGCACGGGCTGAGCGGGGCTGGGGCTTCCCTGGGGCACTGCCCAACATCTGGAACACCCTGTCTGTCTTCTTTGCCCACTGTGGTCGTCCAGGAGACTCTGGTTTGCCTTGTGACTGTTTCTGAACCTATGGGCCGCAGAGTGGGGAGATGGAGAGGGGCCTCTGGGAGCAGGGTCTGACTCAGCTGAGCACCTGGCGCCCGGAGGCCCCGGCTCCTTCCAGCCCAGGGTCCCCCTCTGCAAGAGTGGTGGAGACCCACCTCGTGGGACGGCAGGGGGCGACCGTGCCATTGCCCGGGAGGTGCGTGGCCTCTGCCATCCCCGCAGGACTCCGTGCTTTCACTTGCAGACAGAGCTCACTGCTGGTGGTGTTATCCCCAAAGGAAAGGACTGGAAGTGATGCCCTGGGCAGGCTGGGCCTGCTGACGTGCACGGGCTCCTTAATCTGCATGCGGCTCAGGCTCAGTGTTCTGGGCCCCCTGAGGCTGGGGCTCCTGCGTGTCGAGGTAACAGCCTTGGGAGGGGTGGCACGGCCTTGCCCGGTGTGGCTGTGTCTCCATGGGACGCGATGCTTGAGTGTGCGGCGGGGCCGGGCACCTATTCTTTTCTCAGGGGATCACACAGGTGCCCCTGGCTGAGAGCTCCGCCCCGTCCTCGTCCTCCACATTGGCTCCCTGACACCCTGGCCGCAGCTGGCTCCCTCCTCCCTGCCTGGGACGCTGCGGGGGGCTCCGGGGAGCCAGGCAGGGCCCAGAGGAGGGGGCCTGGCCGGGGTCTCGCGGGGCCGCCCGCTCGGCTTCAGGCAGTGCCCGGTCAGAGGGCGGCCGGCGTGTCCTGTTGGGAGCGGGCCCGTCCTGGGGGTCAATGGAACTGAGAAGACAGCCCGTGTTCTCACAACGGAGCGGGACAAACAGTACCCGGAGCGCCACCCCGCTCCCTGCCGCCTGCCCAGGACAGCGGGCCACACGCTGGCGCCCCCTCCCCGTCCTCCCTTCCTCTCCTGGCCCAGGCGGCGCTCAGCTGATGGGATGAGGCAGCGTCTCCTGGAGCGGCGTTTCGTCCCGTGCTGGGCGCGGATGCTCCGCTGGGCTTGGCCAGCACCCTGCGGGGGTGTGAGGCTGAGCCCGGGCAGGGGGCACCACTGGGTGGCCTGGCCTCCCCCCAAGTGGAGGGGCCTGGGGCGCGGGCCTCCACTGAGCCCGAACCTGACCCCCACCCCGCATCACAGCCTCGGCCCTTCCTCCCCACTCCAGACCTATTTCCTCTTCAGGATAGAACTAGCCCCTTGTTTGTCCCCTAACGGACGGCTCCTCTGTCTGGAAAATCTTTCCTTGTTTTATTTGAAGAGCAGAGCTGTTCCTTCCTCCCCCTGGTGATGAGGAAACGTGCTGTTGAGTTTGGCATCCTCGCCTTCTGGGAGGCCTTGGTTGTAACTCGATGCTATCAGGTGGTTATATAACCTTTCCCCCTGGGAAGCGGCTCTGTGTCCTGGGCTTTCTGTCCATCTGAGGGCAGTGGGGGGGGTGGACAGGGGTCAGACGGGGAGTGGGGGGCAGACAGGGGTCAGAGGGGGAGTGGGGGGCGGACAGGGGTCAGAGGGGGTACAGGGGGCAGACAGGGGGCAGAGGGGGAGTGGGGGGGCGGACAGGGATCAGAGGGGGAGCGGGGGGGCGGACAGGGATCAGAGGGGGAGTGGGGGGCGGACAGGGGTCAGAGGGGGTGCGGGGGGTGGACAGGGGTCAGAGGGGGGGCGGGGGGCGGACAGGGGTCAGGGTCTGCTGATGGGGCCAGTGGGGGTGAAGTGATGTCCCATTTGGGCCACCGGCCACCAGGCTTGGAACGTCCCCACCCGGCTCACGGCCACCCCGGGCCAGCCGGAGTCCTTGGCCCGAACAGAGGCCTGGCTGCTGCGTGTTTCTAGAAAACTGGTGTGTGAGCTGCGGGCATCCTTGGCAAAGGCATGTATTTATATTTGGAAACGAAGCCTGCTTCTTTAGAAGGTTATAGAGCGTGGGCTCCTCAGAACAGGCGCGTCCTTCTGCCCCGAGACACTCGTATGAACGCCTCCAGGGGCCAAGCAGGTAGTTTAAAATGAACAAATGTTTGTTTTCATCTGTTTGGACGGGACTAGGGATTCGGTCAGTGGGACAGAGGGCTCTTGGCTAATGACATTCAAATTCAGTTTGAAAGCAAAGTCTGCTTCGCACCAAAGCAAACTGTCGGAGGCCTGAATTCAGTGCCTGGGCTGCCACGGTGCGACTTCTGCTCGTTTCTGTCTGAAGGGGATTCTGTCGTCTCTTTGTTTTGTTTGGGTTTTTTCTGGATCGCATTTGTTGGGCACTCCCGTGGCAGGCAGCGTGCCAGAGGGCCTTGCTCAGAACTTTATATACGTTGTCTGACATCAACTTTCCAGCATCCCATGAGACCAGTACAGTCACGTCCCCCTTCACGACTGAGGAGGAGACAGAGGGACTAGAAGACTTCTGCCTGGACGTCCCTGGCGGCTCAGTGGTTAAGACTGTGCCCTTGCGGTGCAGGGGCCGTGGGTTTGACCCCTGGGGGGAGAACTCAGGTCCACGTGCCACCCGCGGTCACACACGAGAAGGCCTTCTCCTGCTTACCTTACTGCCGCTCCTCAGCCTCTAGTCCCTCAGAACGACAGCCCCCCCACCCCGAGACTCACAGAGCCAGCATCTCCAGGGGTCCTCTGGTGGCTCCCGTGCTGAGAGGCTTGGCAGCCTCTGTGTGAGCAGCCCCGCCCTTCTGACTCAGGGAGCCGTGGCATCTGGGAGGGTCCCTTTCTGGGAAGCGCCCGTGTGTCTGAGCGTGGACCGTGGTGGGGCTTCCTCCACGCATCACGGAACAGCCTTTCCTTGCACAGCCAGGGAGGAAGAAGTAAGCACACTCATGAATCATGCTTCTGTTTATATTTTTGTTGCTGAGGCTAAATATTTATTGCTTTAAGTAAGAGGTTCGGCCTTAATTAGAGTCATAACTAACCGCAAGTGCACTGAAATACGTTCTCATGGCCGTCGGACGTGGTTTCTCAGCCGAGAGCCAAATTCGACAGATGCCTCTGGATATGCCAGTGCGACTGGTCGAAGAATGAAGGTTGCTGTCCGTGGCCAGAGAGCTTTTGAAATGAAAAACTGCATATTTTACTTTATGGACTGGACTCAACTGTTGTTCTTACTCACTGCAACGAAGAAGGTCACATCCGTTCTCCAGGGCGTAAAGGCGTGAAGGCGCAGGCCACACAGAACCTGTCATCAGACAGACACAAGCTATGTTTAGTTTTGAGATGTGTCTCGTCCCCTTTCTTACTTCCCTGGAACTGGCGCGCTCTGCGTGAACTCACCAGGAGGGCTTTACAGGGCTTTCCTGGTGTCTGGACCCCAGCTCAGGTCAATTAACTCACAATTTCTGGGGAATGGACCTTTGCATGAGTATTTCTTCAGAGCTCCCCTAGTGACTCGAGTATGCACACAGGGATGGAACCACAGTCCTAGAAGGTCCTTGAAGTCCTTAATGACTGAGGGTGCCAGCCGTGTAGACAGCCTCGGACTCAAATCCTGACTTGAATGCTTCCTTGCCGTGAGACCTTGGCAAATGACTTAACCTCTCTGAGCTTCAACTTCTGCATGTGAAAAATGAAGAATCACAGTGCTCAGCTCACAGAGTTGTCCTAAGGATTAAGGGAGACAGTTCAGGGAAGTCCTCACATTGTATGCAGGTGTATTAACTTGGTGCTTGGGAGAGGCGTGGTAATTGGAGAAATCATCATTACTAGGGTATTTGTGCTAAGTCACTCAGTCGTCTCCCGCTCTGTGCAGCCCCATGGACCGTAGCCCACGAGGCTCCTCCGTCCATGGGATTCTCCAGGCAGGAATACGAGGGGGTTGCCGCCCTCCTCCCGGGGATCTTCCTGACCAGGGACTGAACTCGCGTCTCTTGTGTCTTCTGCATTGGCAGGTGATCTCTTACCACAAGCGCCACTGTGACTGTGTTAAATGCAAGATGAGGCCCCATTAACAGGAGCAGGTGTCGCTGAGGAGTGTCGGGGGAGCAGGGCCGGCTGCCTGGGTCTCCGGGGGTCTCTGTTCGCTGGTGCAGGTACAGCCCAGTTCACCTGGCAGCTGTTTCTCGTCGTCCGATGCTTGGCTGTTGGGCCTCAGCCCTGGGGACCCACCGACAGTGGAGCCTTTCGAAATCGGTCCACTGCTAGCAGTGCTGACAAGAGACTGGATACTGGGATTTGGAGCAAGACGATGTGGGGGGTGTGTGTGTATATAAATACATACACATATATATAATTGCTTACCTGCACTCTAGACTCTTGAGAAAAATTCCTTTCAAGTACCAGGACTGTGGGCATGGCTGGAATATATCAGTGTGTCTTTCTGGTAAAGCCAGAAGTCACGGCGCACAGGTGTCAGCTGGCCCATCTTGAAAACATAGATGGGGGGTTGCCCCCCAGCCCCCGGCAAGTGTCCACACCAGGAGGCCCCTCTCAGCCAGCCTTCTCCTCTCTTTGTGCTGATCCCCAACCTTCGCAGGTGGCTCTCCGCTCTGCTGACCTGTGCATGTTTTATAACTGGCTGAATCCCTCCTGACCTCTCCTGCTTTCGGCTCTGTGCTGAAATAAGGCAAACACGTCGACATATTTTTCTCCTAAAAAGAATTAGGGAAGTTAATCATCTGAAAAAGAACAATATAGAAGATTATGGCAAATGAGCAGAAGCCCTAGTGGTGAGGACCAGCGAGCAGATCTGCTAGTTACGGACCAGTGTGTGTGTGTGTGTGTGTGTGTGTGTGTGTGTGCTGTCGTGTCTGACTCTCTGCGGCTCTGTGGGCTGTGGCCCGTCTCCTCTGTGAGATTCTCCAGGCAAGAATACGAGAGAGGGTTGCCATGCCCTCCTCCCGGGGATCTTTCCAACCCAGGGACTGAAGCCATGTCTCTTGCATCTCTTGCATTGGCAGGTGAGTTCTTTACCACTAGAGCTACCTGAGAAGCCCACGGGCCAGTTTTCCCCTCTGGAAACATCTTAGAGGCACAGATACAACATGTGTTGAGTCTGGTGCCCACAGTCCCACCACAGTGCAGATCCCCAGCTTGGGCCTTCTGGTTGACCTCAGAACCATTGACTGGTTTCTTGGAATCGAAGCCGTCGCTTTTCCTTAGCATCTGGCCTCAGAGGCTAAGCAAGTTCGTCGGGATACTGTGTTCCATGGACTTGCAAATAAATGGACTCCATATTCTCACCCACCTAGTCCCCAAGCGTCCCTAGAAACGCCCCTCGTGGGTGGGGGGTGAGTGTGTGCAAGGCCCCCGCACGTGTGAGGCTCCCACCCTCTCTTGGCCCAGAGCGGCGCATAAGTCATACATTCCGCAGCCACGTGAGGGTGTGATTTATGCCCCAGCAGCGCCGGATTCTCTGCTCCATGTAGTGAATAATGGGAGGGGGCTCTGGGTCCTTCTGGGCAACGGGGGTCTGGATGGCCATCAGGTGCTCGAGACATCCGGGCCAGGTCACAGAGTCTCCCACCCGGCCTACTGGGTTCCGAGAGCCCCACACCCCTAAACAGGAACCGTCTATACGGATGCGAGTTGGTTTGTGTTTTGTTTCTTACTTCAGCACTTGGGGGGACTCCAGAGCTGGTTATGAGAAAATCCCAAGAATGCTGGGTATTTCCGGTGTTGAGAGCTGGGCCAGGGACTTCAAAGGTTGCCTTCGCTGCGGGGTGGGCGCTGCAGAGTGCCGGCAGCCTGGTCTTCTCCCCCCATCCCTGTTCACGCCAGCCAAACATAAGGCCGTTGCATGACCGCGGCCTGTGTGAGGCACACACAGCCTTCGCCTTGGAAGGCCTCTGACACGCTAACTGTGTGGAATTCCTGGCTCAGCTGGGCTGAAGTCGGGGCATGTGTGGGAGTGGTGGGGATGGTCATGGTTGATTCAACGCGACATGCATTCAGGATGTTTCCATAAGGCATGACCTCATCCCTTCCAGCCCGCTGGTCATCGGTACACTGCTGGTCACTTTTGACTTGGTAGTTACCAAAAGAATTCCTTTAATTACTCGGTGGAAATTTGTAGATTGCACATAGATTGTTCTTACCTCCCTGAGAGAGGTAAGAGGTCGGAGCTATTATGAACGCTGTCTCCACAGCACTGGGACAACTCATTCATTCAAAAATAACAGCAGACAAGGGGTGGGGGGAAGTGAAGCAAAGTGAAAATACAACAAAATCTATGCTGGGTCAGTTGTTGGCATCAGACAGATCAAATAGCTGGGAGGAATTTCTGCCTTTAGTCAAATAATTTTATTGCCATCCTCAACATGACCTGTAGGAAGACACACTCGTTCATTCATTTATTTGACAGGTATTAGTTGAGCGCCTACTAAGTCTCAGGTGTGCCGGATGCTTGCCGGGTTGTGTTGTGAACGTACTCAGAAGCCAGTCAGTAAAGAAGCCAGACACGCTGACGGTCGTAAGTGGCGTGGCAGAATTAGGTGACGTGATTCCATAACGAGGGAGAGAGGCAGCGGTTTACACCTTTATCCAATAAAATAAAAGCACGTATTGAAGGAGATTGGACTTTCCCAGTGGCTCAGTGAGTAAAGGATCTGCCTGCCAATGCAGGAGATTTGACAGTGGGTTTGATTCCTGGGTTGGGAAGATCCCCTGGGGAAGGAAATGGCAACCCACTCCAGTGTTCTTGCTTGGAGAATCCCATGGACAGAGGAGCTCAGTTCATGGGGTCGCAGGAGTCGGACGCAGCTAAACAACTGAACACAAACACACACATGGAAAGAGACTGACTTGGTGAATAAAAGTGGCTGATCACCAAGGGAAGTTGGGCCTTTGCTGGAATCATTGGGAGCTCTCAGAGCATCCTCGTCAGGAAGGACGGCTCTTCCCAGAGAACCAACTCGCTCCTTGTCTTGCAGGGGGAAGTCCCGCCAAGCAGACCACCTGGGAAGGAGGGCACCGCGTCCCGGCTCTGGCTTACTGGCCTGGCAGGATCCCCGTCAACGTCACCAGCTCAGCTCTGCTGAGGTACGAACCCCCCAGTCTCCTTGAGATGCAAGGCGAAGGCGTGTGCTCGGGTGGCTGGAGACCTCGCCCTCGCCGAGCCTGGGCAGGTGTCCGCAGGGCCTTCCCAGCCGCAGACCGCGGCCGCGAGAAGCTGCCTGCAGCCCGGCCTGGGAGCTCCTTAAGCAGGCGCACAGGGGGCTCTTCAAGCCCTCCTCCGGGGAGACCGCCTCTGGGAGGAGGGCCCGGCCGTCAGCAGTGGCTGCGGTGGTGTCAGCAGGAGCGTCTGGGCCAGGCTTCGGCCCACTTTCAGCCTGGGCCAGGCCTCACCATGGGGCTTCCGGGTGGCTCAGCCAGGAAAGAATCTGCCTGCAGTATGGGAGACCTGCGTTCGATCCCTGGGTCAGGAAGAGCCTCTGAAGAAGGGAAAGGCCACCCACTCCAGTATTCTAGCCTGGAGAATCCTGTGGACAGGGGAGCCTGGCGGGCTAAGGTCGCAAAGAGTCGGACACGACTGAGTGACTTAGCACACAGGCATGCCAGCTGGTGGTGGGAAGCGGGGGAGAACAGATCACAGAACCTGGATGATTCCCCTTTTGTGGGTAGGGCGGTGCCCAAGGGGGGTCACTCGAAACAGATGGCCCTGAGAGAGGAGTCTAGGCGTTCATGTTCTCTGGAGGGGAGACAGGGAAGGAGGGTCCCCTGGCTGGGAAGGAAAGGCCGAATCCTTGGCTAAGGACCTTCTTCCTCCCTCTGCCTAAGAAGCTCCAAAAAGAAGCGCCCCTTTCTTCGCAGGACACCTGTCAATGTGGTCACGTCTCAGATCACGCTGAGCTCCTTTTCGAGGCTGACCCAGAGGCCCCGTTCTGGCACAGAGCTCGGCCGTGGTGAACGTCCTGAACGCAACACCACGCGGCCCTGACTCCTAACTGGGGGGGCGTCCTCCTTGTGGTCTGCGCCCTACCCGTGGACGGCCGGGTGCTTGCTCATGCACTCAGAGGCTTTGTCCTGGTTAAAGACTAATTTTCTAGTTCCAAAGGCCCTTCGCCGTCAACCAGCCGGGTCCTAGACTAGAGAACAAGCTCAGAGGAGGAGAGCATGTCTCACTGGCGTCCTCCAGCGTCCCAGAGCGGAGGGATGGGGTGGGGGTGGGGCTGAAGCCAGGGGGATGGACAGTAACCAGCTGTGATGCCAAGCAGCGGGCGCCTGGCCCCTGTTCCAGGCAGCCTCTGGGCCCCTAGGAGCCCCCAGTCAGCCTGCACTGTTGGAGGGGGCTGCCCAGCAGGTGTGATGAGAGCAACTCGGGCTGGAGTCTGTGCCTTCAGGCTGGCCGGGAAGTGGGCCAGGCGGGCTGCTCTGTCTGGGCCCGACTCGCTGCAGTCAGGCCAAGGGTTCACAGGCTGGGCTGGATGTGCACAAGGAACGCGGCCATCTCGCAGGTGACGTCACCAGGAGCGAGAGTGGCATTTATCCCTACAGTCGGTCCCGGGACCGCAGCATCCCTGTGCCGATTATCTCAGGCTTCAGAGGCGACAGCTGACCTAGGGGCTCGCTGGTGAGTGTCCGGAGGAAGCCGGTCTCGGGGGCCTGCCTGGTGGTCCAGCGGTTGAGCCTTTGCCTCCCAGTGCAGACGGTGCTGGCTCGATCCCTGTCCGGGGAGCTAGGATTCCCCATGCCCAGAATGAAAGCATAAAATTCTTCAGTGAAGTTGGATCGTTGTGTCCAGTATGGATCAGGCATGGCTCCAGGGACCGCATGTTGGAACAGGCTCATCAGACGGAAAGCTCCTGCTGTTTGGGAGCTGATGTCCCTTCGGGAGGGCAGTGCTTGGCAACACACGCCGAAAGGGCCCTGTGGTCTGACCCTAAAGCCCTAAAGCAGGGTATCTCGACCTTGGTGCTGTTGACATTTTGGGCGGGACAGTTCTCTGTGGCGGAGGGTGTCCCAGGCATTTGAGGATGTTTGCTAGAATCCCTGGTCTCTGGATGCCAGCGGCTCCCCCAGCCCCAGCTGTGACAACCGGAACGTCCCCTGGCAGCTCCACGAGCCCCCTGGGAGGACAGATGCATGCCAGTTGAGTCCGAGCTCTCGTGCGATGCCCTGGGTTGTGTGCAGAAAGAGGTGGGTCTGCTCACACCTGCACTGGGAGCCGCGTCTCTGTTCAGAACCGAGGACCACTCTCGTGGGGGCTCCTGGGCCAAGTCCACAGCGATGATCGGGCAGGAAGGACGTGAAATAACCTCATGTGGAAGACGGCTAAAGGTCTGCCTTGTCAGGCGAGCAGAGAGTCCCCCGGGTGAGGGGAGTGCGGCTGTCTCCCCAGATCGGAAAGGGAGGCCGCTGTGTGCAGGGGGTGTGGCTGTCTTGAGGCAGAGGGTCCGGAAGAAGGAGCTTCCAGCAGGCAGGGCCCTTGAGCGGGTCCGTGGGCTAGGCGCCACCCGCCCCCGAGGCCCAGCCAGACCTCTGCTTTCAAGACCCTGTCCCTGTTCCTGGGTCCGGCCGCGGGCTCTGGGGGATGGATGGTCCTGACGACCCCGCTCCAGGCTGTGCTCTGCTCGTCGGGGACGTGCGCGCTCATGTTGGGTTTTCCTGGGGCTCTGGGTGCGCTCTGCTCCCCGGAAGGTGCTGATGGAACTGCTGGTCTCCTGGGGGGACCTGGGGGGCTTGGGGGAGCTGCACCCGCTCCAGCCTCCCCCATGGGACCCGGGCCGGGGAGAAGGGCACCTAGATTCCCCTGGGGGTGACGCGAGCGAACTCCACACAGGAAGGATCACAGCTAAGAGAGGCTGAGGAGCATGCTCCCCACGCCCTGAGCTGGTGCCCGCTTCTCCACAGTTCCTAGGGGTGTTCTGCTGGCCCCTGCCTCCCTCCAGACCCAGAGTTCAGGGCTGTGCACGCCAACCGACCTGCTAGAGCCCCCCACTTCTCACTTCCTACCTGCGGATCATGCCTGCCTTGAGGTCATGTCCTCACTTCTAGGAAGCAGCCTCCCCCCTCCCCCTGTCCTCTCCCCAACTCTGAACCAGCTTCTGGACTGCTCCGTACTGTACGAGGGCTTGCTGCCCTTCCTACCTCTGCACACGCGTGTGGGCTGCCAGCTCCTGGAAGGAGCATTGAGGGAGATAAGCCGCCGGCCCCTTGGAGTGTGGAGGCCAGAGGGAGAGCAGAGACCCCTGTTCCGAGTCAAGGGGGAGGGTCTGCTGTGGGCACAGCCCTGGGCCGGAGGAGGGGAGCTGATGCCTGCCAGGTCCCTTCTGAGACCGCTTCCTGTGGGGCGAGGCTCCCCCCAGACCCTGGGCTGGGGGTCTGGGAGGAGCCCGCCCTCTCCCACGGATGTCCAGCCTCACGTGGCCGGGCCCTTGGATCTCCATCAAGTCCAACCGACTCTTGATGGGCCTGGCCCTCAGATAAACAGCTCTGTTCCTGCTGGAATTTGTTTTTCTGACCAGAATGCAGAGGGCAGATGTGCCCTGGGGTAGAGGCAAATGGTACCATGTGACTTCAGAGAAAATAGACTAGGAAAACCCACCATTGTGGCCGCCTCGGGTGGAGGGGCTGTGAGCGTGGTGCTCCTTCATGTCGCTGGGTGTTACCTTTTCTCCTGCCCCCAGCATGGACCAGAGCTTCCCAGGTGGCTCACGGGGTAAAGAACCCTCCTGCCAGTGCAGGAGATGCAAGAGACGTGGGTTCGATTCCTGAGTCAGGAAGATCTCCTGGAGGAGGGAATGGCAACCCACTCCAGTCTTCTTGCCTGGGAAATCCCATGGGCAGAGGAGCCTGGCGGGCTACAGTCCACGGGGTTGAAAAGAGTCCAACACAACTGAGCACCTCCCGCCCCCATACAAGGACTAGTTTGTAAAAGGAATAAAAGGGCTGAATGAAAGGGGACAGGATGTGTCGCCCATGACCATGTCCTAAACACAAGTGAGCTATCTGCAACGCAGAGACCCAGGGAGGAAGATGAAGTGAGTCTTCCCCTACAGACGCTGGTCACAGGCTGCTGCCCCTCGGCGGGCGGTGGTGGCCTAGGCAGTGACAGGTGGCGCCCCTTAGCTCTTTTTAAAATTTATTAAAAAAATTAATTTTTATTGGAGTCTACTGCCATGTCAGTCTCTGCTGTACAACAAAGTGAATGCTATACACACACATCAGTCAGGCGCTCAGTCGTGCCCGACTCTGCGACCCCTTGGACCTCAGCACACCAGGCCTCCCTGTCCATCACCAACTCCCGGAGTCCACCCAAACCCACGGCCGTTGAGTCGGTGATGCCATCCACCCGTCTTGTCCTCTGTCACATAGAGCCTGTCTTCAGAGTCTTTTCAGAGTATGGACAAGAGCTCCCTGCGAGCTACCGTTGTTTAGTTGCTCAGTCGTGCCGACCCTTTGCGACCCCACGGACTGTAGCCCGCCAGGCTCCTCTGTCCATGGGATTCTCCAGGCCAGAATACTGGAGTGGGCTGCCATTTCCTCCCCTAGGGGATCGTCCCCATCCAAGGACTGAACCCCGGGCAGAGAGATGGCCCGTGCTGGGGGCTGTCCGGGCGGGTCTTGCCCCAGGATGGCCAGGGAGAGGGCCTGGGGACCCCGGGGCCGACATGACCTGTCTCCCGCAGCGTGCTGGACGTCTTCCCCACCGTGGTGGCCCTGGCTGGGGCCGCCCTGCCCCAAGGCCGACGCTTTGATGGTCTGGATGTCTCGCAGGTGCTGTTCGGCCGGGCGCAGACGGGACACAGGGTAAGTGGAGGAGGTGTATGCCCCCCTGGGCTTGTCCGGAGGCTGGCCTGCTGCCCCCCATCGGGGCCTGCCTGCTTCTGTGCAGACAGGCCCATCCTCAGAAGATTCCCGCCAGTGACAGCTGGAGGGCCACTGTGTCAGGCCCCGAGGAGGGGACTCCTTTGACAGGAACCTCTTTCCACTCCCCGCTCTGCTTCCTGAGTCAGTACAGTTCATTACCCAGATTTCTATGCAGCAGTTTGGCCTAGGGTGGGCATCCAGGGGTACTTATTCCCTGTAACAAATGATTTTTTTTTCACCATCATTTAATTTTCTGACATGACATAGGCACAAGGCACACTTTTTAGCTGGATGGGATGTGTGAGCAGTGTCTGCGGTGTGTATCATGGGGCTTCTTGCCTCCCCGCTCCACTGACGCTGCTGGTGGGAGAACGAAAGCTCCCCAAGGGCATGAATCTCATCATGGAATTCTCAGGACGCTTTCCGCGGGGTCTGGCACCGGCCAGCATGTGATAAATGAGAACTGAGTTAACGACTGGGTGACTGACCGGGATGGATGGATGAGTGGGTGGATGGAAGGACGCTGTTTTTTAGGGGGGGCCCTGACCTCTCCTGGCTCCTGAAGCGCTCAGCACACACGGTCCTCCAGCCCCCAGGCCCTTTTGGGTGTTCCCGGAAGCATTCTGTGGCTCTCTCTGTGTTTTACTTTTGCCAAAAGGAAGAGGAAGCGGGAGGAGGGAAGGGGCGGGTGGGATCCGGGCCTGGCTTCCCAGTGAGGGACCCGCACATCAAAGTGTCTATTTCTGGTCTCCCGAGGGTCACAGGGAAGTGAGTCGAACGAACGTCCTGGGGCAGTTCCTGAAGGTGTCCTGCCCCTCTGCCAGCGCACCTTCCAGAGTGGGCCCTGGGCTCCTTGGGCGAGGCCCGGGATGGGCCCTGGGGCAGGACGGCTCCTCCTAGCCGGTCTGACCCCCGAGCTGCTGACCCTGCCAGGCCCAACGCTGCTCGCCGCTCCCACCCGGGACAGCCACGCGGGAAGGTGGCTTCTGCCCCTGAGCTGGGAGCTGGCAGGACGAGGGCCTGGGGGTTGTCAACTGCGTCAGCGGGGAGATGCTCCTGAGCGTCCAGGAGGATGACTGAGGTCGCCAGGAAGCTTTGACGCTGGCTTCTCGCACGGTCCCAGCACCCGTGGGAGCCGGCTTCTGGGCGCGAACTTCCGTCTGCCACCGGCAGAGAGCTCCTGCTTTCTCAGGCTGCCCCTTTCCGCAGACTCACGGGGGCCCCTCTTCAGGGCTGCGTGGTGACTAACGTGGCCCCAGCGGGGCTGGGCCCAGGGACCTGGCAGGACGGCCCAATAAAAGCCACAGTGCCGTTTGGGGTTTTGTGGGGACGTGTGATGGGTGGGGACACAGCTGCAGTGGGGCTGACGGCACCCCGTGACCCGAGGGGAACAGTCACACCTCACCGCTCAGCAGGAGCTCTGCGGGGACTTTCAGGGTGCGGCTCCTGTGGGCCCGGCCCGGCCCCCCCAAGGACTAGACTCCTGCAGTGTTAGTAAAGACACTCGAGAGGTCAGCATAGCTTGCCGCTGGCCCTGAATTCGGCCTTGGTCTTTTCCGAGTGTGTGCCAAGTTGCTTCCGTCGTGTCTGACTCTTTGCTATCCCATGGACTGTAGCATGCCAGGTTTCTCTGTCCATGGAATTCTCCAGACAGGGATGCTAGAGTGGGCTGCCACGCCCGCCTCCAAGAGATTGTCTCAGCCCAGGGATCGAACCCAAGTCTCTTTCGTTTGCTGGGGTGGCAGGGGGATCCTCACCACGAGCCCCACCTTGCCCTTTCTTAGTCGGCCCCGAGAGAAACGGTAGTAAATCCTCTCGAAGTTGCTGATGGAGGACCAGGAGGGAACCAGAGGAGTGGTTATAGAGACGTGCACACGTATACACGTGTACACACGCACACACATGCACATCTGTGTTTCTGTAGTCAGTAATCACGTATCGAGTATCACGCTCAAGGCACTGCGTCAGACATTCTGGGACATCCGGTGGCACAAACCAGCCTTAAAGGTTGGATTTAAACGTTTGCACCTGTTTGGAACATTCCTTAATACTCAGAACATATTCATTGCTCCCACAGGGTACGCAGTGCACATTCTAATAAACACAACTGTGTTCACCCTCAGCTGTATTCGGGGCTTACAGGGTTCTTGTATGCCTTGGTTTAGAAAAACCACTCCAGTTTCAGGAAGCGCAAAGGAACCCCTAGATTGTCATCTCAAACCTGTGCAAATCGCCTCAGCCGTTTGGTGCTTCCGTTTTGCAAGCAGGTAACGGCAAGCTGGCGAGCTGAAGCAGCGCGGGGCCGCGTGCACCCTGGCCCCGCTCCTTGGGCCCTGCACGGAGAGCAGATGCCGGCTGTGGGTTTTTCTGCGGAGCGGTCTCACCGCCCACCTCGAGGACGTCTTGTCTGAGATGTTCAAAACCATGGCTGCTGGTTCTATGCTTTGTGTTCCTGCACACCCTGCAGTCCGGGGGTTCTGTGTCCAGGCCCCGAAGGCAGCCGCAGTGGGGAAGGGGCGGGCAGGGGGCTCGCCTGGCTCCCGGCTGGAAGTGGGAGGTGGCAGCGTCACGGCTGGCCCAGTCTTATCCCCGACCCAGGCCGACATGTCCAAGCCCGAGAACTGTCAGCCAACGGAAGGCTTCCGTAACAGCTCTGCACCTGCTCGGCCCCGTGTGGTCACGCAATGCCCAGCCATCCCTGGAGACCACACGTCAGAGAAGCAGCTGAGTCTCAGTCTCTGGACCACTGATCACTTCTCTTAGGGAGAAGAGAGGCCCCTAGTGGTCAGAGACGCTGTCCAGAGCGGCTGGAGCAAGGCTGACCAATTTGGAGACTCGGGTCTGTGTGCCCCCCCCCCGAAGGGCTGGGATCCCTCCTGGCTTTCTGGGGATGTCACCTAGGCACCGGCCTCCACGGCTTAAAGTAAGGAGATGCCGGCTGTTTCAGAAATGTCAATAGGATAGAATAAAGCAAACAGGTAAGAAAAGCAACCAAGAAGATGCACATGTTTGCAGAAGATAAAGTTATCTTTGAAATTCGGACTGCGTGTCCCCTGCGGAGGAAATGTCTCCAGCAGTGATTCGTGTGTAAATTCGCCAACCTCCTTCCTCTGTTGATATAAACAAGAACGCCATCGTTGGTCGGCTCGGAGTGGAGAGAAGGGCATGTACAGAGTTCTCCAAGCCCGTTCATGGGCCTGAGGGTGAGCCACTTTGCTTCCTCTTGGATTTCAGAAGCGGTGCCTGGTAACGGAGTAAACATCCTGCCCGCGGCCATCCACCCTTGTGGAGTTTCTGTTACTGAAAGTCACACGATGTCAAGGATTCTAACCCACAGACCAGGGCTCCCGTCTCCTGGGTGTCTGAGCAACGGTGTAGCTCCGCTGACAATAGGTTTTCCAAACCACCCCCCCCCCCCACTTCCTGTCCTCTCCAGAAGGAAACAACACAGCCTCCTGCGGTGAGAGGCTTGGCTTCCTTGGGCTGGAAGGAGTGACGGCTCTGAGTTACGATCCTCTTCCTGTTTGGACGGAGCCTGCTGTCATCACGATCGCAGGCTCTGTCACGAGAACTCGGAAGCGGCAGGTGTTGGCACCCTGTCAGGGCCAGGAAACTCGGGGGGACAGCTGTTTACCGCTCCAACAGATGTTTCTCATTTTTTTTTAGCTCCATGGAAACTCTGAATCACGTAAGCGCCTTTCCAGCGATATCCATCAGTCATGATTCACAGCAGGGCCGTCTCACACTTCCAGCCCAAAGCCCCCAGCTTTCCAAGGATGCTGGTCATTTATTTCCTACCAGACCTTGTCCTTGTCCTGAACTCCTTTCTGGGTCCCTCCATTCTGGAGGGCGATTCTTTCTTCTTCGTTGTTGGCAGAGCACGGGGGACCGTACCCTGTGGCCTGTCGGATTTAGCCCTCACCCCCACCTCCGCCCCAAGCATCGAACCCATGCCCCCAGCACGCCCTGGCCATCTTGAAAACTATAATTTGGGGGCCAGGGGTAGTAAGTAAAACAAAATCGTTATTTTTAAACATTCATTTTAGGGGACTCCCCTGGTGGCGTTTAGCACAGTGGCTAAGACTCTGCTCCCAGTGCAGGGGCCCAGGTTCAGTCTCTGGTCGGGGAACTAGATCCCCCATGCCCCAGCTAAGACCTGGGGCAACCAAAGAAATAAATATAAAATCATAAGAAAATGCTGAAGTAGAGTTGGTTATAACACTGCGTTAATTTCTACTGCATAGCGAAGTGACTCCGTTATATGTCTGTATACATTATGTTTCATATTCTTTTCCATTATGGTTTAGCAGAGGATAAAGAACATCATTCCTTGTGCTGACAGTTGAAATTCTTGATTTGGGGACAAGGTTTCTCTCATCCTCATTTTGCACTGGGCCCTGCAGATGACCTGGCTCGTTCTGGGCTTAGGAATCCAGCCAGACCTGTAACCCACTCGGATGAACTGACCCGGAGAAGCGCCGCCCGCTGAGGCTCCCGGCAAAGGGCCGTGTGGACCGGAAGCCTGTGCCTGCGGCGTGTGGGGCGGGGGGTGGGAGTTGGGGTGGGCTTGGCGGTGATGGGGAGCAGGGCCCACGACAAGGATGTTCCTGCTGTCCAGGGAGGGTGTCATGTGCTCCCTCAGGAAGCCCTGTCCCCTTCCCCAGGTGCTGCTTCACCCCAACAGCGGGGCTGCCGGAGAGGACGGAGCGCTGCAGACCGTCCGCCTGGAGCAGTACAAGGCCTTCTACATCACCGGTGAGTGGGGGGCGTCCTGTGGACCCCTGCTCAGGCCTCAAGGCGAGGGCGGGTGCTTTCCTCCAGGGACGTGCTTGAAATCCCTGACTGTGTCGCCCCCGAGTCCGGGCCCAGGAGCCCCTCCACACCCACAAATACACAAACAAGGTCTTTCCACTCTTCCCCGAGCTCCCCAGTCAGCTCAGAGCTGGCCCAGCCCGTCTACACTGTCCTTTCTCCTGCGAAGAAACGGTTCACCCCGTGGTTCTCGTTTCAGGGCCAGTGTGACTGAATGTTCAGGGGAGGCTGGAGAGACTTTAAAGAGTAGTTTACCTGACAAGAGACTGTTTCAGAAAATAGATGTGGGAGGTCTGTTTAGCAAACTGAGGTCCCTCCCACTTCTCGGCTCACCCTGTGGGCGTCTTAAATGTTGACCTATTTTAGAAATGAGGTACCAGATCAGGATGGTTCTTAAAACCTTCCAGTGGCTTCTTGCTTCCAACTGAATTCAAACTCCTCCATGCTGGGGCCCTGCACATTTTTTTAATAGCTGCAGGGCGTGGGGATCTTAGTTCCCCGATGGGGGATCAAACACGCGCCTTTTTTAGTGGAAGCAAGCAGCCTTAACCACTGGGCACCAGGGAAGTCCCGTGTTTTCTTTTCTTTTTTAAAACGTTTTATCTCCCCGTGGCTGTGTGCATGGTCGTCCTGAGCTGCAGCGAGCAGGGGCTGCCGCTTGCTGCGGTGACGGCTTGTCTTGTCCCGGAGCGCGGTGTCGCGGGCCCACCGGCTGCAGTAGTCATGGGCGTGGTCGTGTTGGCCTTGTGGTATGTGGGGTCCTCTCGGGCCAGGGCTCAGACCCGAGTCCCCTGCGTTGGCTGGCGGATTCTCACCCCCCCAGCCACCAGGGAGCCTGTCCTGTGCTTTTCTAGTCTCAGTTCTCCAAGAGCAGTGCCCCTTCTTGGCCTCCAGATTGAAGTCCCTCTCAGCTTTTAAGGCCACCTGGATGGCAGAATGCTTTTTCATCTTCCCAGCTGGTAGGATATGGAGGACTCTGATATTTACCACATTTCCCCATATTTGCCAGTTATTTAAGTATATCTTTTATTTCTCCTAGTAGTTTTAAGCCCTCTAAACTCAACTCCCAGTGGTGCTAGTGGTAAAGAACCCGCCGGCCAGGGCAGGAGACAGAAGAACCACGGGTTTGATCCTGGATCAGGAAGATCCCTGGAGGAGGAAATGGCAATCCACTCCATTATTCTTGCTGGGAGCTTTGTGGGTTACAGTCCATGGGGTCGCAAAGAGTCGGACGTGACTGAGCATCTAAGCACAAACTCAACTCTGTAAGCGCTTTAATCTTGGTCATCTTGATGTGCCTCACACAGAATTTTGGATCTAGTAGGAACTTTAACACTTTTTTTTTTAATGAATGAAAAACAAGACCTCTCCCCACCCCATGCAAAAAAAGAAAAAAAGCCCTTCCAAGTCTGGGATCTGATATGGATTTCAATTTGATTCAGTTATTTGAGGTTAGAGCTTTCCAAAGAATTATATAATAAAGAACAAACATTATTTGCCTCTAGCATGAATAAGTGACCCCAAAGAAAATGGGTCATAAAAGCAAAACCAGTCCTTTCAGTTCATCACTTGAGGAATATTAAAACTGCCACAGGAATCTGTGACTCTCCGAGACCTAAAATGCAAACCAGTCAGATATTTGTTATGCTTTCAGATGGGAAGCGTCTAGATTACAGCCTTCACATTACTCTATCGAAGAGGTATGGCTTCTCCAGGCTGAGTTAATTTCAGAAGTCATAAGCCAGAAAGCCCTTGGCACCACAACGCCGGGATCATACGACGTGATAAGATTGTTGGAAATGATCACAATCAGAAAGGAATTATGACACCCAGGGGAGGTCTTCTCTTCTCTACAGTCACCCAACTCCCAAGAGAGTTAGCAAAGGGAGAAAGGAGATGTCAACAGATGGGGTAAAAATTATGAACAGGGTGAAAGAGGATGGCCTGAAGGAGCTCTGATTCCTTCTTCCCTCATCCCTCGTCCTTGAAACTCTGCATCCCAATGACTTAGACCTGCTTTGCGGTGAGATGAATTGGCGCCCGCTGCATTAGACTAGAGAGAGACGTGTGTCCTGTGATGAGCGTGTGATTTTAGGTTGTGAGCTAGGCTGTTGTTTAGTCACGTCTGACTCTCTTTTGTGACCCCATGGACTGTGGCCCACCAGGATTCCCTGTCCATGGGAGTCTTCAAGTAAGAATACTGGAGTGGGTTGCCGCTCCAGAGAATCTTCCCCACCCAGAGATCAAACCCGAGTCTTCTGCATCTCAAAGGGGATTCTTTACACTGAGCCACCAAGGAAGCCCCCTCACGGGCTGTTAATTATCACCTAATCTTAAACTTGAGGAGGCTGGCGTTTATACTTTGTTAAGACTGGGCTCTGTTCAGTTTTGTCCTTCATCTTAGGTGAATGCCTTCATCCTGGGACATGGTCTTCGCTCCTAGTGTGACCATTTAAGGACCTTAGTGGGAAACGTGAAGTGTTCATCAGGCCTGTCTAGCTTAGTATTCACACTGGGGGCTCCAGGACCCTTCCCTGCCGAGCCCTTCGGACTGTGGCGACTGTGGCGGGGTGGACCCGGGCTCTCCCGCGCGCCGGTTCAGGGCTCACTCCAGGTACCACTCGGGATCCCTCGCGGTGCGCTGCACACCCCGGGCCGCCGGGCTGACCGGGTCTCTGCCGTCCCCTCCCCAGGCGGAGCCCGAGCCTGCGACGGGAGCGTCGGCCCCGAGCGGCTCCACGAGCGCCCGCTCATCTTCGACCTGGAAGCGGACCTCGCGGAGGCCGCGCCCCTGGACGCGGGCGGCGCGGAGTACCGCGCGGTGCTGCCCAGGGTCGCCGCGGCCCTGGCGGGCGCCCTCGCCGACGTCGCCCGCGACCGCGTCTCCCGGGCGGACTACGGCCAGGACCCTTCCGCGCGCCCCTGCTGCGACCCCCGCCGGCCCGCCTGCCGCTGCCGCGCCGCGTGAGGGGCCCGCCGGCCCGGACGCCGCGGCCCCGGCGGCTCCGGGCTGCGGGTCGCGGCCGCCGCTCTGCGTCCCGGCTCCGAGCGCGTCGGCGTCGGCAGGCGGGCCGGCGGTTATGTGACCGCGACCGGCCCGCAGCCGACGCCGAGGGAGGACCGGGCGAGACCGAAGATGCCCGCCTGGCACAGGGCGTGACCCCGGGCAGCGCGCGATTCACTTCAGTTCCTTTTTCTTTAAATGCACCCAGTTCTGCTGGCCCTTTGAGCGGGCCCGGTGCCCTCTGGCGTCGCGAGCCCCGCCCCGCCTTTCCTGCGCAGACCTCCTGGGAGCTGGAGAGCGTGCAGATTCCCACCGGCCGAGGGTGCGGACCGGAGCGGTCCGGGGCCGGAGGCTCCCCAGGGCACGCTGGGGCAGTGTGGACGCGGGCCTGACGCAGGTCCGCTGGTCTGCGAAGAGCCCACAGAAGCCTCCCCACCTCCCTCCATCCCCTTCGACTGGCCGATGTCTGTGCTTCATAGATTTTAGGGATTCTTCCTGCTTCCTCAAACCACAAAGAAGTAAAACTTAAAGCCTCAAAAGTGCATTGCCATGATTTTATTATTAGTGTCCTAAATGGGACTGAAAGGTCATAAATGATTTATTCCGATCACTGCAAACACCTTTTGCCTGGCTACAACAGCCTCTCTGAGTCACATACAAGGAATACAGTTCTGAGAGGTGTTCCTATAGGTACATTTTATACACAGCATACATGTTCAAAAGGATGCCCTTGTTAATGTAAAATTTGGGTTGTCGATGGATAAGGTTCGTTCGAGGGGACGCTGCGGCCGGGACACGCTTTCCAGGGCAGGACGTGGGTGCAGCCGGGCCCCAGTGCCCTGCCCACCGCCTCCTGAGGAGCTGCGTCCGGGGCTGCTGTTCCCCAGCTGCTCACTCAGCCACCTGCCTTTAGTCCACTTTCCTTGTTTGCTCCAGAACCACCTGACTGACCGGGGCGGTCCTGCTCCCCGTCAGGACGGCGTGGCTTTGTCCTGCTGATCTCCACGGCACGAGGTGATCTGCCGAAATCAAAACAGAGGAGCCTTACCCTTTCTGGGGGGTGCTGTCGGCCGGTGGGCTGCGCATCGACCGGCCAGTGTCCACGTGGGGCGGCAGCCGTTCCCCATTCATCCGGCGGTCCACAGAGCGCCCCTCGCGTGTGGCCACAGGGGTCACCTGTCTTCTTTAGGTGCAGAAAATACTGTTTGTAAAATCCATGTATACACGTGTGCGAGTGTGTGCATATTTGGTCGTGTCTGACTCTGCCGCCCCACAGACTGTAGCCCCCCCAGGCTCCTCTGTCCATGGGATTCTCCAGGCAAGAACACTGGAGTGGGTGCCATTGCCTTCTCCAGGGGATCTTCCCAACCCACGGATCGAAGAAGGTCTCCTGCATTGCAAGCCGTTTTTTTTTTACCGTCTGCGCCACCAGGGAAGCCCCAGATATATATATATATATATATGTATATATATATATATATATGTAAATTGATATGTATGTGTGTGTTTTCTTTTAAGACTCATCTTAGTTGTAAACACAGACTGGTAAGTCAGTGTGAAAAAGTCAGTAAACAGCCTTTGTCCCAAATCTTTCTCTCTTGCTCCCAAGAGTAAGACGAATGTCAGAAAATATGCAGACTTGCCAAGGTCGACTTGTTACTGACCCCAGAGTTGCTCCCTTCCCGAATACAGCATCTTTCCAAGGGACCAGAATTGACTGGTCCTCTTTTCTCTCACTGTGCTCAGAGCAAAGTAAATCCCAAGGAGGGAAGACGGATGGTACCCAGGGTTGTCAATGTGTTTGAAGAGGAAGCTCAGCAGTGATGACACAGACACCCTCGGGATTATCCAGGCAAACCTCCGCTCCTGTCTGTGAGCTGCTGAGACCCCAGGACACGTCAGGATCCCAGAGCACTTTTAGGAATGTGGGCAGAGATGAGACTTCTGGGCTGGTGTTCAGAACGGGCCTGGCACTTCAGGACAGGCCGAGAGAGGTGTCTAGACTCCCCAGGGGATGACCACTGCCAGTGGGGGCATGACCGAGACAGTCCCTCTTGTGAGAACGTCCCAGGCCTCTGACCCCCGCAGCCGAGACGGAGAAGCCCACGCGTTACCCATCGCTGTGCCTGCAGGCCTCAGGGCAGGGCTGGGGTCTGCACAATTTCGGGGGCTGCTTCAACATCACTAGGGCCTGAGCAGCATCACAGGGAGCCTCCTGCGGTGATGGACACTCCCGCTTGTGTATCAGGAAGCAGCCCCGGTGCAGCTGAGACCAGCTCCCACTCTTCTGCTCCTGGCGAGGGGGCAGGACGGCTGGCCCTACCAGGCTCCCCGGCATTGCCTAAGCAAGCAGGCCTCCTGTTTTATCACCAATCCCCCTGCCAGGCTCCCCGGCATTGCCTAAGCAAGCAGGCCTCCCGTTTTATCACTAATTCTCCTGCCAGGCTCCCCGGCATTGCCTAGGCAAGCAGGCCTTCCGTTTTATCACTAATTCCCCTGCCAGGCTCCCCAGCATTGCCTAGGCAAGCAGGCCTCCCGTTTTATCACCAATTCTCCTGCCAGGCTCCCTGGCATTGCCTAGGCAAGCAGGCCTCCCGTTTTATCACCAATCCCCCTGCCAGGCTCCCCGGCATTGCCTAGGCA